>JAKCWW010007885.1:0-27803 GCA_026260175.1 Reticulitermes lucifugus
TCGGCTAACGAATGTGATTCCGGAACGAATTATCTTCGTTAGCCGAGGTATCACTGTATTTATGTCTGTGAAAGTAATTAATTCTTACCCATTGATAATTACTTGGCAATACATTTCACAAAGTTATACCTGTGTGGATCACCCGATATTAGTCTGCTGGTGTTTATGTTGTTTTGTTGCTGACTTTACCGTAACGTTACACCGTGGAATGAACCCGGTCTCGTATCTCGCATCAGCGTCTGTACACTAACATGTATGGCGCCCTCTGGCATATGATCGCATTATTGTTATCAGAAAGGAACATGGTAACAGTTATTATGCATACCAATAAACTGGAGCGCCAGTATTTCGAAACTTTTTTTATACCTTTTGGGTATAAAATAAACTTTAATATCGATGAAGCATAACTAACTTAAAAGTAGAAGCAGCTAACTCCACTGAACATGTGAAAATGTAACTTATTAACTCTGTGCGGCAGAGTCCTTCTTGATAAGCTAATAGTCTCCTACCCAGCTAAGGAAATCTAATGGACGCCGAAAGTTCATTACCGTGTTCACAACAGACCGTCTTTCATTTATTTGTGATTTCAGGCTGCTGCCGCAGTGTAAATGAGATTTCCTCACTTCTGGGATGTTATACAGCCTAGATTTGTGGGTACCGACGTTTCGGTACAACCTATCTGTCCCATCTTCAAGGGTCAAGCAGTCCAAGAAGAATCCTTGGACTGCTTCAGTAACAATTGAGGCAACGTAACATCCCAGAAGAGCGAAGATCTCATCTTTTGTCTCTGTTCTAAGCCAGATGAATCCAGTCAACTCCCATATATATATATATATATATATATATATCTTTAAGGTCCATTTTAATGAAAACTTCTAGGCCCTCCCCACCCCTCAAAGTTTAACCTACCCCTGGTTTTCCAACTAATTCTTCCATGCGTGCTACATGTCCTAATCTTCTCATTTTCCTCATTTTATCGCCATAGGACTATTCGGTGAAGACTGCAGATCGTGAAAGTTCTCCTCGCGCAGTTTTCTCCATCAGTCTGTCACTTCTCTCTTAGACCCGACTATCCTCCTCAGCAGAGTGTAACGAAGCATCCTCAGTCTGTGTTCTTTCCCATAATACTGGTACAAATTAAGCGTTGAAATAAAACATCGGTAGGTGTTTAAGTACACCTAATACCTCTCACACAAAAATTAAAGGAAGAAATGGAGCTTTAGCAGTACTAATAATTATGTAGGACAAGAAATATAATTCTGGGTCATTGAATTGTGATTTTAACTGCTTCTTTTGTATTGTTTAATCAAGTTACTTGAAGGCTTAGCGAGGCATTCCTTTTTTTTTTTTTGGTGGAGAAGGGCTCCGCAGCAGATGCTACGGACGCACCGCAGCCTTGAGGCTTATTGTGCAAACCTGTGATGAAGATGAAGAGAAAGGTGATCAGTTTTTTCATTTTTTTCAAGTAATGGAGCACATGTTTAGGGCCGTGCCATGGCTCAGGCGGTTAATCGCCGGTCTCCCACCGCGGAGGCCCGGGTTCAATGGGTTCAAGTCCATGTGGGATTTGTGGTGGAAAAAGTGGCACTGGGACAGGTTTTCCCCCGAGTACTTCGGTTTTCCTCTGTCAATTTCATTCCACCGGTGCTCCATTACTTCAAAAAATGAAAATCTAATCATCTTTCTTTTCATCTTCATCACAGGGTTGCACAATAAGTCTTAAGGCTGCGTTGCGTCCGTATCTTCTGCTGCGGGGCCCTTCTTCACAAAAAAAATGGAGCACCGGTGGAATTAATTTGACAGCGGAAAATCGAAGTACTCGGGGGAAAAACCTGTCTCGCTGCCATTGTGTCCACCACAAATCCCGCATGGACTGACCCGGAACCGAACCCGGGCCTCCGTGGTGAGAGGCCGGCGACTAACCGCCTGAGTATGGCACGGTCATAGGCATTCCTATTAGATGTCAGTGTGTACTTCTGTCCATTCGCGTGATTTATATCCTCGATTTTGGTAAGTTTTTATCGGTATCAAATGTCTTGGAGAAAATATTATTTTGGGCCACTTCCTTTTAATATAGCCCATGATATAAGCGGTCCATTAAAATCTTGTATTGATTCAGGTTGGTCTAATATAGCCCGAGAGACTATTATCACGTTTCCGCGATTTGTCTCGGAGTTTTAAGGAACCTTTGCTCAAAACAAAATATCGACCTCCTTACGAGTTCTGTCTGCTCTTTCTATTACATGATCTATAAATTTTGTTTCTTACATTCTGTCTTCTCTGCTACACATGGATACATACTGAGCGCTAATGATTTAGGCTTCTGTAGGGACGGAAGGTGCGATACTCTGCCGGATTGCTAGCCTTGCTTACTGAGGTGTTTCTTAGGCCTCCTTAACTCTTCGAGTTTAATTCAATGGTAGTAAGGTCCAATGCATCGCAAAGTCTCATGCCAGATTTTTATATACTCCTACTCACACTTTAGGTTTACATTTCAATTCCACTATACAGGGTGATTTATGAGTTGTGGGCCTTACTGTGGCATATGGTTTCTTAGGTGTTTGTAAAAAAGAAGTTCATATAACATATGTCCGATTTGGAACGGTTACGGGGTTATGACCACTTGAATCTTTGAATGAAAGGTAAATATTTTTAAAAGATATGGATAAATAAACATATTACCTGGTAAGTTTGTGGGCCGGGATAGCATAGTCGGTGTAGCGACTTGCTGGACGATCTGGGGATCGAATCCCGGTGAGGGTGAGATTGTTCGCAGCTGTCCAGACCGGCCCTGGGGCCCACCCAGCCTCCTGTAAATGGGTACCGGGTCTCTTTCCCGGGGGTAAAGCGGCCGGGGTGTGGAGTTGACCATCCACCCCCATCTAGTGCCAGGGTTAAAGAAAGAGTAGAGTTACATCTCTACTCCCCCTCTGGGCTTTCATGGCCTCTTCTAAGGAGAAACTTTACCTTACCTGGTAAGTTTAACGTCTAAATTTAACTTCATGGAAGAAGCTTGTTTTAATTTACACTGCATTACGCTTAAAGTAGGGTTTCTAAAATTCCGCCGTCAGCCACAAGGCACCTCGCCGCTCGGTTGTGAATGGAGCATATGAAAGTGCTGAAATGTTATTACGTCGCCCGTCTTTCTTGACAGAAGCAGAGGTTTTTCAATATTGCGTAGCGTGTAACAGATTCCAGGAGATGCGATGCGCTGTTAACAGAAGTGCATTTACGAAAATTAGAGACACCCATAACGATATAACCGCTGAGAATAGGACCCATTTTGATGGGAAATATTTGACCACAAGAAACCTAGGAAATCATCACCTACAGAAATGTCCACAATTCATAAATCACCTGTATTTGACCACAAAAAACCAAGGAAATCAGCACCTACAGTAATGTCCACAATTCATGAATCACCTGTATTTGACCACAAACCTAGGAAATCATCACCTACAGTAATGTCCACAATTCATGAATTACCTGTATTTGACCACAAGAAACCTAGGAAATCATCACCTACAGTAATGTCCACAATTCATGAATTACCTGTATTTAACCATAAGAAACCTAGGAAATCATCACCTACAGTAATGTCCACAATTCATAAATCATCTGTATTTGACCACAAGAAACCTAGGAAATCATCACCTACAGTAACGTCCACAATTCATGAATCACCTGTATTTGACCACAAGAAACCTAGGAAATCATCACCTACAGTAATGTCCACAATTCATGAATCACCTGTATTTGACCACAAGAAACCTAGGAAATCATCACCTACAGTCATGTCCACAATTCATGAATCACCTGTATTTGGGTTTTCTACGTCAACATCAAGATTGCTGTCTTCTGGGACGTGACGTCGTGTAATTTGGTAGGTATGTACCAACTTTTTGAGGAACCTACTACCTCCAATTTTAGGGTTTCTACCTACCAACTTAGACGCCGTCACATCACAGAAGAAGGTTAACTTAAAATTTTATTTTGGAGTTTTATACACAAACTATCTGCTCGTAATTTTTGGGATATGGAGAGACAGAGAGTAAGAAATATAATAATCGGTTAAAATAACATAACATCTTCAAGGAGTGAAATCGGGAAGCATGGACTCTATTGATCTCCCTCAGAATAGGGACAGGTGACCGGCGCTTGTGAATGCGTGAATGAACCATCGGGTTCCATAAAATGAGGGGAAATTTTTGACTAGCTGAGGACCTGTTAGCTTTTTTGGAAAGTCTCTGCTCCATGGAGTTCATTAGTTAGTTAGTTAGTTAGTTAGTTATTGAGTTAGTTTGTTTGTTATAGGCCATAACATAAAATGTAGGAGTTAATAATTACATACCAACGAATGCATTACACTCCTTTTATGATTTCAGTACCTACATAAGTTTGGGCACTTTTGTGCCATCTTCAGGGTTGCCGTCGAAAGTTTGTACTCAATAGGACGGTCAACATAGCATAAAGACAGGATCAATATTGATCGCACAACCAATATACATAGCCAGGTGTCAAAAAACAATTTTAATAAACTTTAACAACTTTTAGTATTCTACACCGCGACAACCAAAATCTTAAATGATTCAATTTTAACAACACAAAAGAAGAAGAACCAATTACTACGAACAGTGAAGTGTAGTGATGGCAACTTTCAAGAGTTACGTATTGTGAAAGTGAACCCGATGCATTAGGATTGTGAACTTTCGACGGCAAACCCTGAGGATGACACAAAAGTGCCGAAACTTATGTAGGTACTGAAATCATAAAAACAGTGTAGTGCATTCGTTGGTATGTAATTATTGACTAATTAATGAAATGCACGGTATGTATAATATAAAATGTAGGAAATCTTGTGACATACTCGTACTTGTATAATTATACAAAAAAGACAAGTTAGGAAATGTCCACACAGCGTGACAGTCTGGTTCTTTCGCTCATTTATGTTTTATGGATTTTAAGTTAATAGGTAAATTCAAAAAGACACTGAAAATGTGAGTATTTTAAATACGCCTTTCAACGTTTTACACAACACACGCTATAAGCTTCCTCCATATATTTACGACAAAATCAATCGCGTCTACAATTTTCTCTTGTGGAATATTTTCATATTCTAGCAAGCATTACAATCGACTGTAAATCAGTTTCTAGGATACGGAGAAAAGAAAGTGAATCTTAGCGTCAGATTTATTGTATGTATGTTAAAAACGGCGTGGGTCTTTATGCAAATTATCCGCTATTTTTTGTCGGACAAGCAAAATTTGAACCTCTCTACAAATTTTATTAAAAATTCCCAATACATAATTTCACGAAAAATTCGTCCAGTGATATTCAAGTTCCATGCGGGAATACAGACGGACAGACCGAAGGAAATGGCAACGCTAGCAGTCGTATTTTGAAATTGCGAACGCATCTAAAAATTGCTTTTCTTATGTGTTACTTACACACTTCTGTTACAGCAAAGGACACCTGTAATGCCTCTCGGAAAACCCAACAAGTTAGTTTATTGTAGCAGACAGCGCCTGTTGTGAGAGAATATAAAAATATTCAGTTTCTTTTTATGATTATTCTAAAGCTCATTCTATGCGAGATGTATCCTCTGTTTGTCGTTGATACATTTTGATACTGAAGGCGACTATGTTATAAAATTATCCACGTAATCGATTAGATGTGGATGACGACTAATTCAGGGGTCACACTTAACATTCCTGTAGGGTCTCACACGGCGTCTCCCTCTTTGTCTTCACTTATTTCTTTTTTCCTGAAATGAAATCGCGCATATAAAACTCATACATACAAGCTGTAATAGCTAAAGCATAAAAATCTCCATGCTAGTGAGATAGTTTTGTTGAGAAAACCGGACGGACAGACGGACGGACGGACTGCTACGTCCCCACGTTAATACCGAGTAGGAGTTACACTGTACTCTAATCTATAAAAGGGGCGTGTAATTTCACGTTGTTTGCTATGCTCCAGGGTTTTGTTTTTATTTCTTGTGTTTTTTATTACAATATTTTTCAAGAGTTCCCTTTCCAAGCACATAGCCTATTAATCAAATCCCTTAAATAGGAAACGACATATCTACTAACCATTTCGCTTATATCAGTCCAATCTATAATAAAGTATTAACTTGGAATATATTTACAAATAGTGTGAAAGTTAATACACCTTCTCATACTTGTACCATTTATCAAAAAATCGTCTTCTATATCTCTTGTGTATCCAGTTTTGTAGCGTTCTGTGAGATGAAGTCTTTAGATTATTCTACATCGAGACTGCATTCCTTATTTCCTGGAATTTAGCACGTGATGCTGTTGGAATCGCTAGCATGTTGCCATAGGGGATATCAAAGAAGGTAAATGAGCCTCACATAACTTTTAACACTCTAGATCACGAAACAAAATATACAATAACGAATGTTCAAATCAATTCCAAATAGTTCTTTTGTGTGATATCACGGCTTGCTTATTGCTACAGTCCTTATATATACTTATACTTTCTCTTCAAAGCTCTCTGCAGTCTGACAGACATAAGGATGTTGAGAGTGAAACGTGGCACTACTCACTTCACTTTTAATCAGTTAAGATAAATTTTGAAACAATTCTCAAAGAATCTTCTTGTTTTAGACTTTACCCATCATAGGATTGTAACTGAGGTTAAAACGCATTTCGAAAGCCAGCTCTGCTGCCTTGTTCAGGTGTTGGAAAGGGTCTTTTATTTCGGCCCTTTAGAACGAAATGTTCTCTTTCAAGATATAGTTAAATTTTTGAAGTCTGACATTCGTCTGCATTATACATACAAAGAACCACAGTTTCTGTTTCACAGAGAACAGAGTGCATCTTCTTTAGGAACATCAACGGGGCTAAGTTTTTTATGGAATTAATCGGTGCTTGTGAGTTTTGAGACTCTCAAAGCCGTGTTTCTGAACATTCAAGTCTTCTGCGATGTTACACCGTGTCTTATGGTTAATAGTTACCGACGTCTTCAAGGTCAAGCAATCGCACTCAGATCATTCGAAACGTCGGTCGTTACTAAACAAAAGACACGGCGGACATAACATGCTAGAAGACTCAAATAATCGCTCTTTATTGTGACAATAATACGGGCCACATAAATAACATCAACTAATGTATATTATGCTGTATTATGTTAGAATGAGGTTAAATGTTTTTCAGTTTACTCTGTATTATATTCTTCAATTCTCTATTAATTTTCGAGAACAATATTTTTTTCTCAGGATATATAAGGGATAGTGAGGCGCAACTTACAAGTCCAATACTTGGACTTATTAACCCATGAATATGAGCCCGATACGTTTTCCCGAAACGTCGGTAAAGAATTACAACTCGACGCTGAGTAATATCCCAGATGAGCGCAGATCTCATGTCGGAGCTACGTGTTTAATAATTATATGTAACTAATAATGTGCATTCAGTTCGTATAATAAATTGGATATATTAGTCACTCGTCCAGAGAAGTCCTACCGAGTGTGGTGTGCCTGAGTGTGATCGCGAAGATTTGATAATGAGGAGGCTGTGGCCCACTAGGGGCTATTGCACCATAGAAGACGAAAAGAAACAATGTAGAAAGCTTTTTATTTGCGGAATTTAATTTATGGATCTTCCCTTTCTAAAATTACTGTTTCGACATGATCACACTCACATTGTTGTATATTTGCGAACTGAAACTTACCATTACTCTTTGTTTGTTTTTCTGAGGTCCGCAGTTTCGCGCCCCCCCCCTGCCCCCGTCCCCCCGTCCCCTTCCGCACAATGCAGTGTTAGCAAGTACTGCGAGAATCTCTGTTTAAGTCGTGGACGGAACAGCCCACAAACCTCACCACGGAGCCGATACAAACTGGAACGAAATTATTATTATCGGCCCTCTCCAATCTCCCCGCCCCCCTTCACATTCTTCAATTTCTTCCTCATACTCCACGTGTTTCAGGCTGTCGTGTTTTTGGAGTTTTAGAACCGTAAAGGGGGGACTCAGCAGTCACCGGCCTCTTGCCTGCGTCAGAAGTCCACACCTTGCACATGCATAATCCAGAGACAACTCCTGCTAAGGTGACGCTTGCAAGATGGAATTTCAAACAGTGTGGTGGAAACTTCGGCATTATGCAACTGTGACTATGGTATAGGATCACTTTGAAACGTTGATAGTTGCTCAGTTAGTCAAATAATACCGCAGTATGATATTTTTGTATAATTTTAGGCGTTTTCCCGTAATAATATTAATAACAAAGGAAAACACATAGTCCGTCACAACTAATGATATATTTTCCTTCATCGTTAATATTGTTATCATCACAACGGTATCAATCAAATCAAGCTTTCGCATAAGCCGCAAAAATGTGCCCATTAACTTTGTCATGTCCGTCCGTCTTTCCGTGCACATATCTCAACCCGACTCCCGCTGGATATATGCGCTTCAAATTTTATATTACAGACTTATATGAAAATCTGTCGAGAAGATAAAAATTTGGTAAAAATCGGACAACAATATCGGGCGGTCTATGTGATTACCTAAGTACTTCCGTACTGTTGACAGCAGTACGGAAATTTTGTAGCTCGACAACAGGCAACGGGAGACAACTGTTACATTTCCATGACAACAGCCAACAGCATTATATTGTTTACAGCGACATATTAGCTCGACAATATAAAGGGAACTCACTGTTGCCTTTTCATGGCACACAACCAACAGTTTTATATTGTTGACAGCGACATATTAGCTCGACAATACAGAGGGAACTCACTGTTGCCTTTCCATGGCAACAACCAACAATTTTATATCGTTTACAGCGACATATTAGCTCGACAATATAAAGGAAACTCACTGTTGCCTTTCCATGGCAACAACCAACAGTTTTATATTGTTGACAGCGACATATTAGCTCGACAATACAGAAGGAACTCACTGTTGCCTTTCCATGGCAACAACCAACAGTTTTATATTGTTGATAGCGACATATTAGCTCGAAAATATAAAGGGAACTCACTGTTGCCTTTTCATGGTAACAATGGTTACGCGAAAGCACCTCAATTTTGCTTTGTTCCTACATTGCAGGTCTTGTTCAGAATATCTCCCATTTCTTCTTAGATGTTCCGAGATGGCCTGTTCCGTTCAAGATTCCCCTTTAAATATTTTTATAATTTTCAAATCTCCGTCGTAGGTGTTGTGTGCCCAAATTGTGTTATTTTTTTCATTTTATCCCCCTATTATATGTGGGAAAAATCGCTACTTATGAAATCTGCTAAACATGTAGTTTTCTTCTTTCCACTTGACCTCCTTTTTCTCCCATTGGTTTACGCACGAATTCTCCTCAGCACCTTTGCTTGCAATGACATTCATTCAGCATTACAGAACAAAATTCATTCCCATACAAAGAACACCCTGTAGCTTCTATCATTTTGACCTGTATTTCGGTCATTTAAACTGTAAGATGAAGGCAGATTCATGGTGCGCAGCCTCGGCAACACAGCCCAATATACAATGGGCCAATACCAAATGATAATAGTAGCATCGGTATTAAACTACTATGAAAACCTCATCTCAGTAACTGTGTACGGTATTCTGATCCTCAAGTTCTCACGTATCTAAGGCAAAACAAAATCTGATATAAATGGTAGCAAGGTCTTCCCGAATTTAAATTTCTTACACGGGTGCAATTTTGATGTGATAATAGCACTCTAAAATATTTGAATTGTGCCACATTGTCGAAACAACGGTAGCTGTGGACCGCCGAAGTAGGTTCTTCATTAATCGTCATAGTTTAGTCATCACAACGCCATCAAGTCCATCTTATGCCATAACGTTCATCGGCTATCTGGGAGTACCAAAATAAAAGTGTTTATTTATTTATTGTTCACCCTGTGTATAACAAGGTACCCATTATCAGCCACTTATATTTATAGTACTATACCATTAATTCTAGCTCCATCAGCTAACCATATGTTGCTAATCAGTAGCTATCAAGATTATAGATATGATCTTTATCTTGGGTCTGTTTTGGATCAACATCCATGCGTATTTGTCGGATAGGTTTCCCCGCCTTTACCCTTTCGTTTTCACCTGATCATGGTCCGTCCTAAAACAGAAGTTTAGGGAGCAACACTATGACATTTCTGCCGTGTGACAGCCATAAATGTGTCGTGTCGTAAGATGGCTTCAATGCCAAGGCAGTCTATATAGGATTGGGTAAGTATAAAATTACGTTTTTGCACGCCATTAAGGCATATGAATTGTACATCCAACCACTCTCACTAGATGGCAGTAGATGGAGGGGAGTAATCAGCATCGGAAGCCGGCCTCTTTACCTCTGCGAAAAGAGCCTCCGGTATCCGTTGAACAGGGAGGCTGGGTGTATCCAAGACACAGAGTGGACTTTTTGGAGGACAGAAAAATCTGTTTCCCATCTGCCCATGTGACAGTTTAGTGCCGGGGTTAAGAATGAATGGAGAGATACCTTCACTCCCCCACATGCCTTCATGCGTGAACAAGAAATTTACGTTATCTTTATTTCCAAATACGTGTAAAGTTAAAGGTATAATTTTCCCTGTCCACGCCATGAAGGCATACAGGGGGAGTAGAAGTAGACGTATAGCTCCACTCATTCTTAACCTCGGTGGTAGATGGAGGTGGGTGGTTAGCTTCACGCCCTGGCCTCTTTACCCCCGGGAAATAGCCCCGGTACCCGTTGAATAGGAGGCTGTGTGGGCCTCTTTACGGTTTGAAGAAAAGTTCCTTGCTCCTTCCAGGATTCGAACCCCCCACCGTCCGGCCCATAGCTAATCGCTATACTGACTACTCCACGTCGGCTGCACCGATACGTGTTAACCTCTGAATTACCAGTAGGTAATACTGCAATATTATGGTTACTTTTAGCAAGATCTTTCATGCATAAAAACTGATGTGGCAGGCCCAACTTTACATGCGATATGAACGTGATGAAACGTGTTTTGTGCCATTGTACACATTTTAAGAATGTGTGTTTTTAAAAGAATTTAGTACAAGATTGGAAGCCATTCCGCACACAGTGTGACAGGGAGGACCCATGACAAATGCCTGAGAGCTGTAGAAAAAGAACCTTACTCAAAACTAGATTTGTGATCAGTAGAATTTTAAAAGCCGTCGCACAAGGAAAAATTTGCGTGCGAGATTTTAGGTTTTAGTAGAGATGTCGATGAAAATTCAACTGTTCTGGGACAAGATGCCATTTAAATTTTTTGTAAATATTTACCAAAGTTTAGGATGCATTTCTCTCCTCTGAATCTTCGGTAACTATTTAGTGGTGGACACCCACAAGGCTTGAAACTTCAAAGTTTTTTTTTTTTTTCGAATTTATCTCTAGAGTATTGAAGCTAAATTCGATTACGTTATATGATAAATTTTTCAATTCCAAAATTTTAAGTGCAGATTGTGACTAATAGGATCAGAATATCTTTGAATACTGTCACGAATACAATTATTACAATGGGTAAAATTTTTTGCCTTAATAAAGTAAAGGCGAGTGTGTCACATTGGGGAGTATTTTACTACGGTACATATTACTTTTTTCTTCTGGTAATATAAGGGTAAATTAGATCCATTTATCATCAAACAGCTGTAGCGCACATAGCTCGCTTTTATCTTTTCGAGGCTCGCATTTTGGTTTTAAAGAGACGATGTAATTACATGTGGAAACACTACGTCCAACCCAACCGCGCTCTAAGTATATGGTTGGTTATGAGGCCTGTACGTGCTATGGAAGATGGGAATGGCGATCCTCTTTCGAGCAGGACAGGCTTTAGTCCGTTTCCTCTCTTTCATCATTCCTCGCCCTTCGAAACTCATTAACAACCTGCGTATAATTTAGGTGATAACAAGTACTGCATGTTCACGGGTTAATTTTTAAAAATGATTATGATGGTAAGCCTAGATGATATAATTGTGACTGAAATACTGGTCATTGTCTATCGTCTTATTTCAACAACCAAGGAAATGGGACTAGCTCTGTCTAATGGGCCTAACTGATGACGTTCTCCCATTTTCCCCATCTTCTTCTTCGGCATACGGTCCTTACAGTTTAACCAGTGCCTCCTTCAGAATGATAGCACATACAGATCTGTCTTCTGCTTTCTTCCTCCATCTCTTGACACCAATCGATTTCAGATAATTCTCAGTACAGTCTAGCCACCTTAATTGTGTTCCCATTTTCCCAATTCTACATGAAAATAGAGGCACTACACAGCGTCACATTCCAGTAGAGTGATCACATACATCGCAGTACGAACCACACATCTACCAAAGCCTCTCTTGTCATGTAAACCCAGTAATCTGCCCGAATTTAAATTGTAGGCAGAATTGAGTTTATTTCAACCAGTGGTACCCCTGCGAATAATTCGCAAGTAGAAATATTAATATATTTAATCAACAAAAATTACAGATTTTTAATTTAAATAACCATGCAATTTTTTGTACTTGCTAACCCCTGATGTTGAGTAATTTCCTTTGGAAATCAACGGATAATAAGCAACGTGTAACTAAGAAACGAAACGTTGAAGTCGACAGTCCTGCCTCAAGCGGAGGCAAAGGAAAGTACTCGTACATGAAATATGTTGGCTTCCCTTGGTCTCCGCTTCAAGGCAGCACTGTCGATTTTTGACCTTAGCCCTTTTGTTAAAAACAATTTTTGGATAAAGAATTAATAAAAACAAAAAAGATCTCGATCAATGCCGAATCATAAGCTTTATAAAAATGTCTTGAAATGATCCTTTCGGTAGTTCAGTGGATCATTACGTCGCAAACATACATAGCTGTATTAATTATTGTGACGACGACGATGACGATAATGACAAGAAACGGATTGCTTATAATAAGATGCAGTATTCTACAAATGACTGATTTAGAACGGCTCTGAACTACACCCTTTCCTCACGACTGTTATTCCATAAAATAATTGCAAGTAGAACAGTTGTTAGGGCCTGCATTTATAACTGGCCTGACATATTAATATATTCACCACACCACCATAAAGGTTTTGGGGCCATAACTCGAACACCAGGGCGTTGTTTGTGAAATGGGTTTGCATAACCTGAACATCGCGTTGGTGCGAAATTCGAAAACTTTTCCAGCAGGTACAAAATTTAATTCAAATAACCGCAGAGGTCGATATTTGAAGCTTACACGGCATTCATAATGAAGTGGAGGCCTACAATCTTCTAGGATATGACGCCGTGTGGATTCCTAATGTTCTAACCACGTTTCGGAGGAGCTTGCCGCCTCCGTCTTCATGGTAATCCAACACGTGCTCTTACTCTTGCAATCTTAAGTGTGGTTTAAGGACAGTGACTTATTGAACTTGCCTACATACGGAGGCGACCATCTCCTCCGGAACCTCGGCAGAACATTAGTAATCCACACGGCGTCATATCCCAGAAAGCTAAAATATTCAAGCGCATAAGTCGCTAGATTAGTGCCACCAGTCAATTGAATCCTGTCCTGACCGCGCACCCAATTCTTTTAACATCTACTTTAATATTATCCGTCCATTTGCCCCTAGGTCTCCTCATTTATATTCAGCTTGGCCGTTTAATTTTATTAGGAATGTCTGTTTTACCCCATACGTATTTCTTGACCAACCCCTATTATTCCCCTTCATTTGATCACCTCAACAATGTTTGGTGAAGATTTATGCAAATTATGTAGCTCTTCACCATGCAAGTCTGGATTTATCTTTTCTTCTGATATTTCCTGTCTCTTTGGTCCTAATATTCTCTTCAGCTCTGTGTCCATCTGTGTAAAAGGAAATACACGAAAACAGTAATTACTCCCAGAAGCGTTTCTTTTATGCTGTTATTTTTTGCCGTGAGCAATGTGTACTTGCTAAAATGAGGGTCAAGTCAATAAATAATGAACATAAAACAGGAATATTCTTGAAACTGACTGTACTTAAGAGATAAGTGGGGCCTACATTGGTCTACTGTTGCTTAAAACCTGAACGACCATTAACAGTAAATTGTGGGCCGTGCCATGGCTCAGGCGGTTAGTGGCCGGGCTCTCACCGCGGAGGCTCAGATTCGATCCCCGGGTCAGTCCATGTGGGATTTGTGGTGGACAAAGTGGCACTGGGACAGGGTTTTCCCCGAGTACTTCGGTTTTCCCCTGTCAATTTCATTCCACCGGTTCTTCATTACACGGAAAAATGAAAAAAAACTAATCACTATCTTTATCTTCATCACAGGGCTGCACAATAAGCCCTCAAGTTTGCGGTGCGTCCGTAGCATCTGCTGCGGGGCCCTTCACCACGAAAAGAAAACAGTAAAGTGTACTGGAGTTAAAGGACCACATCGATCAGTGTACCCGGAAAACCCAAAGAATATTTGCATTAATTTAATAGAAATTAGCTCTAGTCTTGAAAGAAAACCGTATTTCAATGGTTTGAGGCCCAATACAAAGTACTATATTCTACACTGGATTATGTAGTAAGCAAGTTACTACACAAACGAATGGTTTCTAACTACGGTACGATTGCTTGTGAAAGTCTTCCAATATCTCCTGCTCTTCTGAAGTTACATTCTTAAAAGTTGGATTTTTTATATGTAAACAAAAGCATCAGTTATAAAATTTTGAAATAAAGGGCTGTGCTCAGATTCATATTTTGCTGAAGGTAAATATATTTTAATGTTAGCAGATACAAGAAGAGCTAAGTGCCCTTTTTGCTTTTAATTGTCCTATATGGAATTTTGGTACACGTACTGCGAATAAAAACTGAATTAACTGGGCGTGATTTTTATTACTTTAAAGAAAAAAGAGATATGATAGAGCACTTTTGCATTATAGCTAGCAGGTATTGGAGCAGTAAGAAAAGGTCAGTAATTTCTGTGGTTGATTAAAACTGAGTGAGTAATAAAGAATAATTGGAAATTTTAGAATAAAATACTCTGTTATTTCAGCATCAAGGATTTAAGTGGTCGTATTTAACTCAAAAATGAAATTAAGCGGTTAAAAAAAATTTTTGATATATTTTGGAATCATGTTCCAATTAGCTATTTTATTTTAAGGTAATCGACGATAAACAGAATTAATAGCTGAAAGTGTTTACGCCAGTAGTTACTATATCTATATGTTTGTTGGCTTTAATTTTCTGATTTAATCTGCAGCTCTTTGTATTCATGAAAAAGGGAGGGAAGAGATATGCCTAAACGGCATACCTTGTTAAAAGTGTATGAAATATCTTGTGCGCGTGGCCAAGAATTTCATCTCTAATACGTTTTCTTTTTGTATTGGTATCATTGTTGCATAGTGAGCAGATTTATGACCCGTACTCCTCAACAAATATTATTCGTGTGATCAAATCAAGAAGAATTAGATGGACGGACATATAGCACGTATGGGAGAGTGGATGGTGGGGAAACTTGAAGGAAAGAAAACACTCTGAAAACCTAGTCGTGGATGGGAGTATAATACTAAAGCGGATATTAAAGAAATAGGATAGGGCTTGAATTGGAATGAACTGACTCAGGATAGGGATAAGTGGCGGGTCCTTGTGAATTTTGTAATATACCTTTGGTTTTCATAAAATGTGGGAAGTTTCTTGATTAGGTGAAAATATTTTCTTGTGAGTGTTGTGTGTTTTCAGGTAGAGATCTCTGCGACGGGTTGATCACTTGTCCAGGGGAGTCCTACGGAGTGTGGTGTGTCTGAGTGTGATCACGAAGCCCTGAAAATGAGGAGGCCCTGACCCACTAGGGGCTGTCGAGCAACTGAAAAAAAAAAAGCACAGAAAATTTTAGTTCCGCGGATTTATTTACGTAGTTAGGCAGTTAGTGTGGTTATTATGTTGCCCTATAAGTGGAGATTATCTACCGACTGTGATTGAGCTGGTAAAAAGGGGATAAAAAGGTTAAATGTAACATTTTATGCGATTTTAGGTGTAGTTAATTAGAGTTACGTAGGATTAATATTGCAGTACATATAAGCATCGAACAGGTAAAAGCTGGGCGGGTGTCAGTTATGCATTGCATGTTACGAGAAACTGTTTACAGGGTGTTTTAATTTTGTGGCACAATACGTACTGTCCTTAGTTAAGTTCAGAATAGACTTATGGCATGTATTACAAATAATGCTTGTGATTAGTAAAAGACAGAAGACTTAGTAACAATTACTTACGCTCAATTTTTTATTGTCCAACAATTACGCCCAGGATCAGTTATAAGTTTCGTCTGAAGCAAGTGGCCTCTACTACATTACCGACAAGAAATAATCTTGCCATTTCACTTCACTTAAACATTTCTTGTCCAAATTACTATCGTGAATTCTAACAGTCTCTTACAAATAAGTCTCTATATTGCAAATTTCAAAAGCCGCCATTATAGGGCAGGAGCTTAGAAAAAAACAACATAAAACATTGTAAAATATCATGTCGAGCTGAGCTCGACATTGTACCTGGTAAAACGGAATGCGCTGTCGAGTTTAACTCGACATTGGACCAAAAAGGTTTAAAAACCATAAGCTTCTACCGAAGCTGATTATATTTCTATATTTCACTTTACATTAGAAGAGAAAACACCCAATAAAGACACCAACACACCAGCAGCTAGAAGACATGCTGTAACGAGTTTAAGTTTGGCAACCTGCGACATTTATTTGCAATGATGATATGCAATTAAATTTTGGAGCCTGTCAGTAATGACACTGATGATTTTACTGCAGCACTCCTTGGTAGGTAACTATGTTTTCTAAGATTTATTTTCATAGTCAGTGGGATACGGATGGACGAGAGTGGAAGACGGATTTTATTTCCGACAGAGCAGAGAATGCTTATCTTTGCCTTCACATCAACTGTGGACCCCACATAACCTCTTCTGCATTGGGTAATGGGAATCATAGGATAAGGGCGTGAAGATGCCCATTTACCTCCATTTAGCAATAAGTTGAAGAATGCATTTCCCAAGCGTCTTTTTGACTTGAAGCTTAATTGTTTAGAGACAGGGACCGCTTTATCTTTCATTTGTATATGCAGTGCATGGAATGATGTTAGAACGAGAAAATTGTGTCTGTCAAACTAACTAACTAACTAACTAACTAATTGTCTAAGTAACTGACCAAAGAAAGAAATAACTAACTTCAAGGAACGGAGTCTTTCAGAAGCTAATTATTCTTCCTCATCCAGTCAAGCAATCCGCCGCACTGTATACACCTCGAAGCTTCATTACCGTGTTGACAACATCATGCAACTTCCCATTATTCTGAGCCAGATTAATCCAATTTCCTACCACCCATCCTATTCCTTTAGGATCAATATAAATATCTGTGCCATCTAGTCATCTGATTATTTCATACCAGAAAATACTGAATGGATTTCGGTTCATTTTAGTACTCGGGGTCTTCAAACCGACAAACTTCCAGGTTTACTTACATGTTTTTTCTTTATTGATTTTCGTTCTTTTGTATAAATTCGTAGTTGATCATTTTTAGAATGTGTAAGTTTCTTATGAACTGCCTGCAGTCATCCCTTCCTCACAGGGCGCAAATAATTTTTCTCAAACGTGTCTTTGAGGTCAGAAACGGTGGATGACTTGTGTGCGTAATAGCAGAATTAAGGAAAAAAACGTGAGCTAGGTTTACCTTTTAAATCACACTGTAAAATATTACAGTTATATCTTAAGTTTATGTGACATTGTAATGTGCTTTTTATTGTTGCTGGTGACGAATAGGCATAAGGCAATGTCTAATATTAGAAATAGTATTTTAAAGTGAATGTCTCGTGGCGAGTGCGAGTAGTTATTTCTGGTTTAGATTAATCCAGTAACTAATTATGTATTGTGTCTAATTATCTAACTTTTCTTACAGACATATTTGGTTCTATTTTGAGCAAGAAAACGGTGCAAGTCCTTGAATTTTATCCTCCATAAAATTCCTCCTAAGTGTCATTTGTCTTTATGTGCGGACTACCGCGTTGCATGTTCACGTGTAAAGGCATTAAAAGCACTGGATTACAGGCTTACACACGTGAAAGGTCATGTAATGTATTTTTAGCACATAAGTGACAAAGATTACTGCTAAAGCCAGGCTTATTGAACACAAAATGTCTGGCCAAATGTACCGTGTTTTTTTTATTTTGTACGCTGTTTAAGTGACTGTGGTAATGTGCAGTTTTTATTGCATAACTTTCTATCCGATAACACTTTTACATTTACAAATATTACTCTGCCTGGTTATAATGCCGTTTAGTCTGATAGAAATTTATCGACATTTCAAAGGAACCTGCTGCCTCCATGTTCTACTCCGACGATGTAGGTTCTTTCGAAACGTCAATAAATTTATGTCAGAATACATAGCGTCAGTCCCCAGTCACCGCCGTGAGAACCTCAAATTCTACACAATCTTTTAACGGACCAAGAAATATTATTAAAAGCATCAATGTATTTAACCAAAAATAGTATTTTCATTTTGACCCAAAATAGCCCACCCAAACACCTGCTGACACGAAAAAACTTGGCTTAGCGCAAGAGGGACTTACGGTGCAATTTTATGGAATCCTATTTTTAAGATTTTACGGACCATACTCACTCTGGTAAAACTCTACAAAGATGCTAAGATATCTCCAATAAAATAATAATAATAATAATAATATTAATAATAAAAGGTGAAGTACACCTAAGGCTAAACTTGTCCCTGTGCGCACAATTAGAATTATAGCTACACTTATTCCTAATCTCTGCACTAGGTGGAAGTAGGTGTTCAGATTCACGTCGCAGTCGTTTTGCCTCAGGGGTAAACGCCCCCAGTTTCCATAGATAGGGAGGTTGATTGGGCCTCAGGGCCAATCTGGACACTTTGGACAAGAGAAACCCCGCTTACCCTGCCTGGAGTCTAATCACGAGACCTCGGTCTTCCGGCTACCGACTACGTTATTCCAACTATTACTAATGCTACTACTACTAATGATAATGATAATAATAATAATAATAATAATACTCACAAAACATGTGATTTATGCCGTTACTAAATCTGCGCCTGGCGAAAGGCTGGGGTGTGAGAAACTGGGGATTTAGATGATATCAAGAGGTTATCCGTTGAATAAATAAAGGAAGTTCTAACTATGCAATTCAATTTTAAGCTTGTGTCATGTGCGCAGTTCATTTATCTACGTGGCATTTTGAAGAAAATCGGTTTAACTGAACAGTAATTGTGTGCATACGTTATATTTAACAATGTGTTACGTACATATATCAGAGATATTTGAATGGGAGACAGGCGTCGTGAGGGCTCGAAAATTCGATTTTTAGGTTTTAACATATCTAAAGCCTCACTTTTTTTTCATAGACTGAAATTAATTTTATTAAAATCCGACAATTGTTTACATTTTAATAAAATATTATTTAAGGCTGTGTTCTTTAAGTGTCGCGCGTGCTTTTTTGCACTGGAGCAGAAAAAGAGCTGGCATTTCTAGACTTTTAGTGTCAGGGGGATATTGTTTTTCGACGTGGAGAGAACGTTTTTTCTGTAATGTTTCCCGCCCTGCCACTTGTATCGATAGTCATATCGAGCTGTATCGTTTAGTTTCTTGAATATTTGTGTGGCACGTGTTTAGTTTTTATTTGAAAATGCCTAGAGCAAAGAAGTTTGTATTGAAACCAAAATTTAGAGGAAATAAATATGTGGTTTTGAAGAAGACAACGGGTGTTTCAGAACGGAAACAGCCACATTCTTACCAAAGTGGCAAAAACAGTTGTGAGAAACATCACCTCAGTACATCCAACAAAAAGATAGATGGCACTTATGTGAATACGAGTACTGAAATTAATGTAGGTGAGAACAATTTTTGTAATGGTGAGTGATTTTACTCAAGACTGAAATATTGTGGTTAGTTTAAACCTGCTTTGTGGCTTCATAAATAAGAATACTAATTAAAACATTGTGGTGGTGATGTTTCTTTGTTTGAAAATCCATCAAAGAGGAGAGTTATTGTAAGCAGTTCAGTTATTAAGTGTTGTAAATGTGATCACACTGCAGATATAGTGACTTCATATATTACCAGGAGCAGCTTGTATGATAACATCCATTTAGTGTATGGCCTAAGGTCAACTGGCAAAGGCAGAGACGCAGATAAAATGTTATGTGCAATGCTGAATATTCCACAGCCTCCAAAAGGTTTTAGTATTTATAATAAGATTATTGGTTCAGGTGTGGCTGAAGTGAGTGTATCCTCCATGATGCAAGCAGCCAGAGAAACTGTAGCAGAGAACAAGGAAGATGATCCATCACATATACCTGCTTGTTTTGATGGTAGCTGGCAAAAACGTGGACACCTTCCCTGAATGGAATTATATCAGCTACCTCCTTTGACACAAGGAAAGTTTAAGATATGGAAATAATGAGCAAGTTTTGTTTTGTTTGTCTCACCAATCCAACGTCCCAAGGTGAGTGCAAAAATAACTAAGCAGGAACAAGTGGTGGAATGGAAGTTGCTGGTGTACTGAACATTTTCAATCATTCTCTTCATATCCGAGGTATTTGTTACACAAAGTATCTTGGTGATGGGGACAGCAAAGCATACCAAAGGGTGGTTGCAGAGAAGCCCTGTGGTCCCAACATATCTGTAACAAAATTAGAATGTATAGGTCATGTACAGAAAAGAATGGGAGCAAGACTGAGGAGACTTGTGAAAGAAAAGACAGGAACACAATTGCATGACAGCAAATCTCTTGGAGACAAAGGTCGCCTCACTCAGTCTGAAACAGACAAATTGCAAAATTATTATGGTTTAGCCATCAGGAGGAATGTCAACAATTTGGTAGCCATGAAGAGAGTTGTGTGGGCTATCTTTTTCACAAGCTGCCAACAAATGAGAAACCCCAACAGGGTTTGTGCGCAAGTGGTGATAACAGTTGGTGTAAATTCAAGAACAGTGCCAGTTCAGGGGTTGCATATGAACATAAACATTCTCTACCAGCTGCTGTTATGGATGCAATTAGACCAGTGTTCAGGGATCTTGCTAGTGTAGATGTTCTGAAGAGATGTACTCATGGGAATATTGAGAATCCTAATGAAAGTTTGAACTCTGTCATTTGAACAAGGATACCTAAAACTGTTTTTGTAAGGCTTGACACACTCAAGTTTGGGGTATACGATGCAGTATTGTGTTCTAAGGATGGTGTAGCAAAAGAGAATGATTTTCTTAAACATATTAGGTGTGATATCTGGCTCAAACACAATGAATGCTCTGAAGCAGGTACATGCGGAAAGGATTCAGAAGGTAGAAATAGCAGCACTGAGCATCACAAGAGAAGAAAGAAAAACAAAAAGGGCACAGAAAAGATCAAGACGGTCCAGATGATCCAGAATATGGTGCTGGGAAGCATTACGTGTGAGTCTGTATCATTATTTACCATCATTTTGAGTGATGTTAAACTTTAAATCAAATTTTCTCATAACTACATCTTCTCATAAATTATATGAGATGATAATCGTGAAATTTCACCATCCCTTGATAACATCGTGTTTGTCAATGAGATAAAGATTTGGGATTGCAGTTACAGCAAGGGGCTATATAGGTATACGTGAATATTTAAACAGTACTTCAAAAGTAAACAGAAATGCATAGAAATAAAAAAATGTATATTATGGATAACGTATTTCGTAAAAACAGCTTATTCTTCACCTAATTGTAGTCACGTTAATGAACTAGAAATGGTAAAAATTGCAAATTTTTAACTCCATTAGTTTCTTCAGAATGAGTACCTAAGTGAAGCTCAGTTTAACATTGTTTGCATAGGTTTATACGTTCCTTACCGTCTCCCTGTAATGAAATTAAATATTTATTGCAAAATGTCCACCTTTTCTCACCCCCAAAAATGTGGTAACGCTGCGTGAAACTGTAACTGACTATTCCGAAATGAACTGCGAGAGACTGAGGAAAGTTGTAAGAAGGTTTAGTAAAGAGATCACCGGTTGGGGTTTGGTAGTGAGTCAGAATCTGTATTGCATATTAAACCGACATAGTGCCATTGCCTTGTGTAGATTATACCAGAGTAACAATCAAGTTGAGAGTCAAGACAGCCGGGCAAAGTGCCAGGTTCTGTTCATCTGATGCAATTTCTGCGAAATATTCCATTTAGTGTTCCACAAGAAATTCCCAAGTAAAAGCTTTATAAATTTGTACTTTTAATTAAAAGTGACCACAGAAATAAGTACTGCTTGCTACAAGAAAGTACTTCTGTTTTGTCAATACCGTACAAAATAATAACTTCTTGTGTTGGCGTTTTAACTAACACGTGTACTTGATTAACTTTAATTAATTCAAGTAACAATTACGTAAGGATTCATTAAATGTGGCTCTTTCATTAACAGCAGTGAAAAATGAAGGACAAAGGTACATGAAATATTGCTGGTAATTGTAATGCAATTTTTAACCTACTTACAAATCGGGTTTATTGTAACACTTCCAAAAAACTGCGGTTAGCATCTCCGATGAAATTATTTCTCTAAAGGCAATAATTACTTTCTTCACACTATAGCATAGGAGACACACACAAATAATGTTGAACTAATCTCTGGGTCTACAATTATCTTTTACGAATACGAGTACAAACCATCTGTCAGGACACAATATTCATTGAAAGCAGTCCTACGACATCACGCACAAATACTCTAAAATTCTTACTTCGTAACAAAATGCCGCGTCTTGCAGTTCCCCATAGTATTCAAAATCTTTCTTTTAAAGTAATTTGTGACAACAAATATTGTCACAGAAGCTAAACGAACGAAGTTCTATCAGCAGAATATATCAGTCGTACCACATTATGCACAAATACTACAGATTCTTACATCATAACAAAATACAATGTCTTGTATTTTCATATGTTATTCAGAACATTGATTTAAAGAAATTTCTGGAAAAAAATTTTGACACAGGAAACTAAACGAATGAAACGCTGCATCTCGGCAGAATATATCAACTATTAAAAATAACAAAAGAAATTAAGTTTGCAAAAACTGCATAAAGCGCTGCAAGCCTGGAAGTGCGGTTACTAACTGTTGAAAAAGTACTGAATTAATTAATTATGCTTAGGAAACTCGTATTCGAAATAATTCGGTGTAAAATTAAATGTGGCCTAGGTTTGCGACCGTTCGCTTGGTGGGATTGGGGGTTCGAATCCCGCCGGAGGCATGGATGTCTGTCCCTTGTGAGTGTTGTGTGTTGTCATGTAGAGGTCTCTACGTCGGGCGGATCTTTCGTCCAGAGGAGCCCTACTGAGTGTGGTGTGTCTGAGTGTGATCTCGAAACCTCAAAAGTGAGGAGGCCTAGGCCCACGAGGGCTGTCGAGCCATGGAAAAAGGAGCGAAAAATATTAAATATATGATCTATCACCCAAGGAATCCAGCTAGATAATATTATTAACAGAACTTACTGAAAAATGACCTGCAAACGTAACTCTCGCAGACGGAAAGTTTTTTTTCCAGTTTGAATCTCTAATGATGCGAGCCTTATGTACGATATGTAATCGAGGATCAGATCGGCGGGGTGGAGATCTGGGCTAGTGGTGGTTGAACATGCAGCCCGGAAAGGCAGACACCACCGCGATGCTCACTAGCCACCGGATTCGAGAATCCGAAAACGCCAATGTCTGATCCTAGTTAGTAGCCACCTACGAGTATTTTTCAAAACCCCAAATATCCCATCTGTTTTGCCACTGTAATGTTAGGGTGCAAAATCAGCGAATCAAATGACATAAGTGTGTATGGAGTTGCATTATCATACCTATATATACTAAAGTAATGGGGGCCGGAGTAACGTAGTCCACATAGCGACTAGGCTACGGGCTGGAGGGTCCGGGGTTTGAATTCAGATACGGGCAAGAGACATTTCTCAAAACTCTCCAGACCGGCTCAGTGTCCCACACAGCCTCCTACTCAAAGGGTTCCGGGGTTCTTTCCCGGGCGTAAAGCGGCCGGAACGTGAAGTTTACCACTGACCTTCATGTATAGTTCCGAGGTTAAGAATGAGTGGATCTACACCTTTACTCCCCCTATATGACTTCAGAGCGTGGACAGGGAAAATTTTACGTTTTTTTACCTTTATATATTAAAGTAATTATTATTTGACAGTGCTATGAAATGTTTGGAGATTTTAGAGGGGATGATGTGGTTTCACCCCCCCCCTCCTGCGTTTCTATCCATATAAGACACCCCTAATCTTACGGAGCATGTAATTGTAGTATTACGGCTCCTGTGACGGAATGACTATGGAAGGGACTGTGGGGTGTCAACAGACAGGCCAACATTGGGAAATATAAAACACCTAAATCGGAAATTTCACTTGTGAGATCCTAAAGGGTGGCAGTATCTTATTTGCATGTACTATTCCATAATTGACAGGCTCTACTGTGAGGTAGAGAGTGGGTAGGTTTGAAAGGCCAGAGGGACGAGAAGCAGAGCGGAAGGGTTCTGGCTTGTAACATGTTTTATTGAAATTATATTACACGGTTTTAGGAATGTATTTTTCGACGCGTTCGCAAAGTTGCCGACCGCGACTATTAGCTTTGTCATGTTTGTCTCTCCGCATGAAACAACTCCACTCCCACTGGACGGATTTTCGTGAAATTTCATATTGCAGACTTTTATCAAAATTTGTCGAGATACTTCAAGTTTGGTTAAAATCGGACGAAACTATCAGGCGCATTACGTGAGAACCAAGGCACATTTATGGTAAAAAATTTCTGAATTTTCTCATAAATGAAAAAGTTTCAAACAACAGATGCAGAGAACATCAAAATACAAGTTTTGTGTCAACAATATTTCTTCGAAAATCGTGCTGTTTACGAGATTATTACGAAAAACCCGGAGCAGCAAAACAGGCCTCACATCATCCCAAATAATAAGACGCAAAGTAAATTCGATTTGCATACCTCGTAATTAAGAAGAAAATAAGAAGCAAAAACTAAACTGTCTTGCCCGCTACAACAGAGGCTGGCTGAGGCAAGCCCACCAAGCAAACAGAGGCCAGAGCAGCGAACTCACCCGTTGTGCCCGCCACCATAGTGGCTGGCAGAGCCTACGCCGACCGAGAGAACAGAGGCCAGATCAGCGCCTTCAACTGTCGTGCCCGCCACCACAGTGGCTGGCTGGGCCCACGCCGAACAAGCGAACAGAGGTCAGAGCACCGCCCTCACCTGTCGTGCCCGCCACCACAGTTTCTGGCTGAGCCAACGCCGAAAAAGTGATCAGAGGCCAGAGCAGCGCCCTCAACTGTCATGCCCGCCATCGCAGTGGCTGGCTGGGACCAGGTCTACAAAGCAAACAGATGCCAAAGCATCGCCCTCACCTGTCTTTCCCGCCACAACAGTGGCTGGCTGAGCCACGCCGACCAAGCGAACAGAGGCCGGAGCAGCGCATTCACCTGTCGTCCCGCCACCCCAGTGGCAGGCTGAGCACACGCCGACCAACAGAACAGAGGCCAGAGCAGCGAACTCACCTGTCGTGCCCGCAATCACTGTGGCTGGCTGGGCCACGCCGACAAAGCGAACAGAGACCAGAAAAGCGCCCTCAACTATCGTGCCCGCCACCACAGTGGCTGGCTGAGCCCACGCCGAACAATCGATCAGAGGCCAGAGCAGCGAACTCAAATGTCGTGCTCGCCAACACAGTGGCTGGCTGAGCCCACGCCGACCGACAGAACAGAGGCCAGAGCAGCGCCCTCACCTGTCGTGCCCGCCACCACAGTGGCTGGCTGGGCCCACGCCGANCAAGCGAACAGAGGCCAGAGCAGCGCCCTCACCTGTCGTGCCCGCCACCACAGTGGCTGGCTGAGCAAACGCCGACCAAGCGAATAGAGGCCACAGCCGTGCAGTGACATGTAGTGCCCGCCACCACAGTGGTTGGCTGAGACCACGCCGAAAGATGTAACAGAGGCCAGAGCAGCGCCCTGAACTGTCGTGTCCGCCACCACAGTGGCTGGATGAGCCCACGCCGACCGAGCGAACGGAGGCTAGAACAGCGCCGCACCTGTTGTGCTCGCCACCACAGTGGCTGGCTGAGCCAAAGCAGATCGAGAGAACAGAGGCCAGAGCAGCGCCCATACCTGTCGTGAACGCCAACACATAGGCTGGCTGAGCCCACGCCCACCGAGCAAAAAGAGGCCAGTGCAGCGCCCTCAACTTTCGTGCCCGCCACCACAGTGGCTGGCCCCACGTAGACAGAGAAGACAGAAGCTCAGAAAGCGCCCTCACCTGTCGTGCCGCCACTTTAGTGGCTGGCTGAGCCCACGTCGACCGAGAGAACAGAGAACAGAACAGCGCCCTCAATTATCGTGCCCGCCAACACATAGGCTGGTTTAGCCCAGGCCGACCGAGCGAACAGAGGCCAGAGCAGCGCCCTCACCTGTCGTGCCCGCCACCACAGTGGCTGGCTGAGACCACGCCTACCGAGCAAACAGAAACCAGAGCAGCGCCCTCACATTTCGTGCAAGCTATCACAGTCTCTGGCTGGGCCCACGGCGACCAAGCGAACAGAGGCAAGAGCAGCGCCCTCACCTGTCGTGCCCGCCAACACAGTGGCTGGCTAAGCCCACGACGACCAAGCGAACAGAGGCTAGAGCAGCACTCTCACCTGTCGTGCCCGCCACCACAGTGCAGTTTTGAGCCCACGTCGACCGAAAGAACAGAGGCCAGAGCAGCGCCCTCAACTGTTGTTCCCGCCACCACAGTGGCTGGCTGAGAAATCGCCGACTAAGCGAAAAGAGGCCACAGCCGCGCCATCACATGTCGTGCCCGCAAACACAGGGGCCAGCTGAGCCCACAGCCAGCGAGCGAACAGAGGCCGGAGCAGCTCCCTCATCTGTCGTGCCCGCCACCACAGTGCTGTTTTGAGTCAATGCCGACCGCAAGAACAGAGGCCAGAGCAGCGCCCTCACCTGTTGCGCCCGCCACAACAGTGGCTGGTTGGGCCCACGCCGACAAAGCGAACAGAGACCAGAGAAGCCCCCTCAAATATCGTGCCCGCCACCACAGTTGCTGGCTAAGACCACGCCGAACAATCGATCAGAGGCCAGAGCAGCGACCTCAAATGTCGTGCCCGCCAACACAGTGGCTGGCTGAGCACAAGCCGACAAGCGAACAGAGGCCAGAGAATCTTCCTCAAATATCGTGCCCGCAAACACAGGTGACAGCTGAGCCCACAGCCAGCGAGCGAACAGAGGCCGGAGCAGCTCCCTCATCTGTCGTGGCCGCCACTACAGTGCCGTTTTGAGTCCACGCCGACCAAAAGAACAGAGGCCAGAGCAGCGCACTCACCTGTTGCGCCCGCCACAACAGTGGTTGGCTAGGCCCACGCTGACCAAGCGAACAGAGACCAGAGCAGCGCCATCAACTGTCGTTCCCGCCACCTCAGTGGCTGGTTGAGAAAACGCCGACTAAGCGAAAAGAGGCCACAGCCGCGCCGTCACATGTCGTGCCCGCCACCACAGTTGATGGCTGAGCCCACGCCTAACAAGCGATCAGATTCCATAGCAGCGCCCTCAATTGTCGTGCCCGCCACCACAGTTGCTGGCTGAGCCAACGACGACCAAGCGAAAAGAGGTCACAGCCGCGCCATCACCTGTCGTGCCCGCCACCACAGTTGATGACTGAGCCCACGCCGAACAAGCGATCAGAGGACAGAGCAGCGCCCTCAACTGTCGTGCCCGCCACCACAGATTCTGGCTGAGCCAACGCCGAAAAAGCGATCAGAGGCCAGAGCAGCGTCCTCAACTGTCATGCCCGCCATCACAGTGGCTGGCTGGGCCCAGGTCTACAAAGCAAACAGACGCCAAAGCA
>JAKCWW010007886.1:11366-27801 GCA_026260175.1 Reticulitermes lucifugus
AGGGGACGTTTCACTTGAAGATTAAAGATTATAATGTGCGTCCTGTTGTGGAGTGACATTTCTGCAATGTCTGTGGTTGTGGTTACAAAATTCTAGGAATGTCAGGCAAGGCTCCAACTTAGATGTTGCGTCAGACGGGTGACTTAGCATAGCCTACAGTATGAACGTCTGAATTGTCCCTGTATTTTGTGTGTTGACCATAAGTGTTATGATCTTAAATTAAGGCACTTACAAGCAATCGTGAATTCATAGTTTGCCTGTAAATGTGCATTAGGTGTTTATGCGAATGAGAGGCTCTGAGGCAAATTTCCTTGAATTTTAAGTGTGTTATTTTTCAGCTTTTTTTTACATGTGGATATCAAATGCCACAAAATGTGATGTCTGTTGTTATGTGTTCGACATTAGAACATTAGTAGCGCGTGTAGGTGAGCTCATTTGAAATAACAAGAGACAGTCGAGCTTGTTTCGCTGATGTATGGCGTTTCTTTGTGCATTCATTTGATGTTAATAATTAAAACACAAAAGCGCCTATTTTACTGTTAACTGAAATTGTCTTAGGTCTGCCTTAAATAGCGGAACCCAAATATTGGATTATCTACTGGCTTAGTATTCACAGGAATATGTGTTATTGTTGCCTAATTGTAAGTAGTGAATGCAACTCTCAGTCCACGTCGAGCGTTAATATGTATTTTGATCACATTTTGAGCATTATTCAGTGTTTTTCACTGTCTTGCACTATGACTTCTTACATTCATCATGGTCTTGTTGCACACAGGTACAAATTTCCCAGCTGTCAGTGTGAACTCCTTGTTGGCTGCCGCAATGATGAAGACCAGACGGCGCTGAAATGGGACAGGAGCTCCCACCCAGTCGCACCCCCAGGCTGCGTCTGTCACAGTTTCCGCCTGAAAGATTCAAATAGAATATGGTGACTAATTTGAACCTCAAGTGAATTTTGAACACAACACGAAACACAAGTCACCAAATTCGATTGAGAGAATACATTTTAGTGATGGAATAATAGGATAATGAATATGTTGATAAAAATAAACATTGAAAAGTCGTCATAGGAGAGAGGTTAAGTGATTACACGCCCAGGTGCGTATATAGTAATGAAACATAATGGTTTCATTACTATATAAGAATAGGAGGAACTTCGTTCACAAAAAACGCAAGCTACTTCCATATAGACACATTTTCATCTAAGCACTCACACACAGTCGGCTTAAGATTCAAGCAATACATTTTGGTATATATTAGTAGAGTAACAAAAGCTGTTTACAAGAAAGGCGTGACAAAAATCAAACAGGAGAAGAACAACAAAGGAAATATCTTAAGTGCCAGGACGCTTGATGCCAGTAAGGAACACATTAAAACCGAAGGTCAGTTTATGATGACCAGTTATACGTACGTGATTAGAGAGCTCGTTTCCAAACCAGGAGAATATGCACAAGGAAGTAGTCAGTAAAATATACCCCATCACAGCTTGCAATGCGTCTGTATAATCACCCAGACTCTGAAATTAAAAAAATAAAAATTGTACTTCGGTAACACTGTAAAAGATGTATGTTTTCAGGGAATTAATTCCCAACGGAAAGGATAATTTGATAAAGAATTTCGATATATATATATATTCGACCTAATATGTGGGCTTAAGTAATGTATAATAATTCTGATATATGTTTGAATTGAAGAATGTAAACTTGATCCATCCGACTGCGGATACTCTTTCGTGTGCACAATTCCATATATTTAGGAATTTCTAAACCTGCTAAAAACCCGTGATTGAAGGAAATTTAGAGGGAAGGATAGAAATGACGGTAAGACGAGGAAGAACAGCAAGCAGCTACTGGGTGGCCTTAATGAAAAGAGAAGATATTGGAAATTGAAAGACGAAGCACTAGATTACACTCTGTGGAGAACTCGCTTTGGAATAGGCTACGAAGCTGTCGTAAGACAGACTGCAGAATGAATGAAACCTGTTACTGAACTATCTTATATGTCCTCTGGATTCAGGTCGTAGAATCTATTGACGTGAATAACTGGGGATAAGTTCCTCTTTCTTATTCGTTCGTGGTGCTTGGTTGTTAAATTAAATACGCCAAATAACGT
Organism: Reticulitermes lucifugus; assembly: GCA_026260175.1. Lineage (NCBI taxonomy): Eukaryota > Metazoa > Arthropoda > Insecta > Blattodea > Rhinotermitidae > Reticulitermes > Reticulitermes lucifugus. The sequence continues at coordinate 13,479 of JAKCWW010007886.1, forward strand.
CATCGATATTATGATGATCTCTTAACCGTACTGGCCAATGGACTGTACCTCTTTGTCCAATCATTTTCTTTTAATGTCTGTCATGAAAAATCAAAGATAACAAAAGAAATTACAGAATTATGAAATTATGCATTTTGTACGCAAATATGAGGTTACCATCCTAATTGTATCGCATGTGGTAGACAGAAAGTTAAAACTGCGGGTTCCGTTCTAATGGGATATGACACGGCGTCACTGACTAGCCGGATGAAGATGGAAATGCCCTTATTTCAAGAAAGAATTATCCAAGAAGAATGCCAGGACCACACCGGTGTTCCAACCAAAGGGCTGACGAAGCGCGGAGAATTGTTAGAACCATAGATGTGCATCTCTTCTTCCCTTTACCATACCTGTGTACGTAAGGCATCGCTTGGCTTTCGATACGGTAACGTTCTAAGTGCAATTGTTACTTTTTTGTTTTCGAGTCAGTTTTTTTTTGTAATCTTAAGACCTGTTTTGGAAGCTGTCCTTTTCCAGCCTATTCATAGACCAGCTTTTCGCTTAACCTCCGTCTGTCCCGTGGGTGCCTGCTTGCAGTGTCCGTAAGGTACTTGTGTCTCGCACCATTCCAGCAACAGAACTGTATGTACTGCCCCTGTCCCTGATCCCTGGTGACGAGCTATTCTTTCCAAACAGTGTTTCACCAGATGTACTCTGTGTGTGTATGTGTGTGTGAGATTCCTCGTGTTCCTTCCATTGGTGATTTTCGACAGACGCTCTTATTCTTTGGGAGGCTTCAATCTGAACTGCTACTGATCAGAGTCGTCTGCGTCCATCGCCAATTCTCATTTTTTCTAGGATTGCCATCTTCTTCCATGTTTTAAGAGCATACCGAAAGAATACTAGTGATTGCCCAGGTGCAGACCGACATAAATCAGTTGCCTTGTCCTGCCAGAAACAGCACGTGAAGAACTACGCAGCGGCAGCGGGGAACTAAAAGTTAGCCTGTGCAACTGCAAAAGCAGGTACGTCAGGCGAACAGTTGCCCCGCCTAGTAAATAAGAGCCCGTTCGCCAGGGCGGAAAGCCTCATCCTCCCATCACGCAACGTAGGAGCTTGCAGGCAAGCACAAACCAACTATCTCCAATGGCCCAGCTCCGGCAGTTCATTGAAATACGCCATGGTCAGTGGTTGGTTCTTCTTCTCTGCTTTTGCCTCCTACCGAGAGAATTGGCTGTCAAGGCTCAGCGAAATCACACTCCACCGCCACGGGCGACCAATGATCTATGCGTAAGCGGGAAATATGTTGTGCAGGGGGTGGGGCGGCATATGACGCCGGCGTCACCTGGGGAGCCGCCCCCAAACAGCAAAGTGGGAGGCCGAAGACCACAGTCAAGTTGCCATACTCTTGATCTGAACCCGATGCCTTCTTGAGATTCAGGTACTAGGTGAACCTCTCCCGGGCCTTCCGGTGAAGTGTTCGACTTCTAAGTCGAACACCTGCTGGCACAACTCCCCTAAACAAGGAGGTGGAGAAATGGCTTTTCTACACAGGGAGCGAAGAAATAAAAACCCCGAAAAGACATGTACCAGTCTGAGATTTTGCATCACGTATCATTTCAGGAAATGAATATGTAAGCTAAATAGGAAATTAAGTATCGCTTTCTTCGTCAACAATAAGGCTGAGCACAGCTGTTACATATACGTTGTTGTAGCGAGCTTTTAAATAGTGAATCTTACTAGCCTACTTCGTATACAAATTGACAGAGGAACAGGGGAGTCCTACTCCACATCAGAACTTAATAACTTGTAATAGAGATTCCTACTTGAGAAACTAAGACTTTGTTGGGAGCTTAAGAAATTCCCCGCATCTTATGCAAACGGAAAAAGTATTACCGTTTTGATGCGGATTCGTCATTTGACGCTTTCCGGACACAAAAGAATTCAGTCCTCTCCCACCAATCCCATTGCTTGAAGTAACATTTCAATGTTAAACTCGTCTACATGTAGGTGTTCCAGTAGCTATCATGCTTTCATGTTCCTCCATAAAATTATGTACGAATTCCGCTTCTTCCTTGTAAGTGCCACATGCCTTATCGCATTCTTCTTTATTTCACCACAAGTAAATATTTGGTGGGTACTAGAAACTTTGACGCTACCTATTCTGACGATGCTTCTGTCAGTATCATATTCTAGAACACTATCAACCTATGTTCTTACCTTTCTTAATACGAGAGACCAAGTTTTACAACTGTATGCAAGAATAGATAAAACTACAATTCCGTCTACTTTTACGTAAATTTCATTGATAGAAGTCTGAAGAACAGATAATTCTGGAACGAATACTAGCAGATATTCCGTTTATCATACAGCTGATAGAATGAAAATAAAGATGAGTGTCAACATAATTAACACGACGCAAATGTAATCGATAAGCTCAGTTGGAGAAATTGAGTGTTTGGAAATTCAAAGGTTGGGTGTCAAGTCATTTCCACTTCAGAGTGAATGCTTCTGTGTAATTTTAGTAACTCTTCCGGTCTAATTGTTTAGAATTTGCTTCATATTCTCCTCGCCCCCCTCCACACTTAAAGTCTCCCTGCAGACACCGTTTACACAGCAACATGGCTTGTGACTCTGTATCTTCACACAATATCCGGGATATTAATTTCAATTAGAACATGAGCACTTTTATCCTTATCATTCGAAATGAATATTCAGTATTCCACATATTGTTCGAAGGCATGTGACCTTGTAAATAGCAACACCCCTAAAGAATTTGTTAATAAGTTAATATTTACCGTAATAAAGGAGAGAGCGTCCAAACACATCGCTGATAAGAAAAGCAGAAATAGTCCACACAGTGGAAGATTCATTGTATCTTCCAAAACTGCCATGTATCTGAAAATTACAAGAATTATAAAGTAGAATATTATTTACCGTGCCCGAAGCAATGAGAGCGATTTCAATTGAATGGCGTGGTAATTGTAATCGCACCGTTTTGTCTGCTGGTGGTGACGTATGCACTCGCTAAGTTGTTCCAGCATTCGTCGGAACAGTAGTTCGGAAGTATGCGTCTGTCGCTCTGAACCCAGATCGTCAGTCTCATCCACACAGTCCTGGCCCGATGTCACACGTGCCTGTCGGATATTTAACAGGGCAGCCCCGAGCTTCTCCAGCTGACTGCAGGCTACACACACGAACGTGGCGTACAGGCTTGGGAAGCCAATATATATGTTTATAGTGAATACCGATGCAATGCCCTGGGTAAGAGAGTGGTTAAAATTACTCTGATTTAAGGAGCTGGTGTCCAGTAACACAGAAGGAAACATACTTTAATACACTTTTATAATTCAACAGAATTATTTAATTTATTTTTCTAAATACACAGCATCTGGTTGCCTTTACAATACAAGAAGCAAATAATAATATTTCGAACCTTCGCTCTTTTTGGATGTTACGCAGCGTTGACAGGTAGTTCGATACCGACGCTTCGGCACAGCCAATCGTTCCCATTTTCATGATTCAAGCATTTTTCTTGGACTGCTTGACTCTCGCAGAAAAGCCGATAAGCTGTCCCGAAAAGTCAGTAACTAACATTCAACGCTGCGTTACATTCCTGGAGAGCGAAGATATCATTTACACAGCTGCGGAAACTTGAAGTCACGAACATTATTTCAGTCTAAAATGTTATTTTTTAGACATTACTTTGTTTTGGAACATAGCAGCTACATATTTTAGCCTTATGTTGAATCCATCAACGTGTTATATTGTAAAGAATATATAGAGTAAAATACCGCAAAGTAGAGTCGTTTTTTAAAAACGTCTACTGAGATCTACATCCAAATTTACGACAGTATTTTAGGCAAATATTGTCCTCAGAGTAGCCATGCAAGGATGATGTAAATTGTACATTATTATACTAAATTATTATATTATATAATATGTATTGTATCCTGTTATATTATATTATATTATATTACATTACGTTATATTACTTTATATTATAGCTTGTAGTTTAATGTTTTAAGTGTCAAAATTATATAGATTATATAGATAATTAGATATTAGATATTATACAGATTATATATAGATGTGTACATGAATGAGAGATTAATTAATCTGGTTGTTAAAGTGAGAAAATTTTATTCGAATTGAGATTTGCTTATGCATAATTTTCATAATACGTTTTGGGTATGTTGAAATTTTTATGTTCGTACTTAGGTTCTACCTGTATTGTATTTGCAAATACGTATACTGGAGTCGCTGATATATCCAAAGGAAACCACGAAGTTAGGATCATGTCGTCGTTGAACACTATGCGAACTGCTGACTGGACAATGTGGAATAACATTACAAAGTTCACGAAGTTCTTGGTTTGGGTTTGGATAATTGGGATGAACCCAGCCTTTGTTAAATGTCCGGTGTTAGGATCTCTGGTCGGCAGTTCTTCCCATGTGAAGGAATCCGTCAGACTGAGCAGATGTTCGATGTCACGTTTACAATAACTGTAAGGAGAACGAATATTGATTATTAAAACACGAAGTTGAATGTGGAGTTTCTAGTGACTTTTTGAACTCTCATGGAAAACTCTGTTGCCTAACTGCATTCTAAAGTCAGCTGGCAACTTCCACCATATTTCCTTACGGAATCCAAACTAACACGAGTTCCCTTCCATACATTCTTGATKAAATCACCTTTYAACAATTAACATRTCTATGACCCAGGATTTACTACACAATTTTTGTCGAAGCATTCTTATGTGTAATAGAAATGTACTCTTTTTAATTTATGTATAACATAATTTTCTTACAATTTATCTTGAAAACTTTCACTTATGCTTTCAAACCCCTATGTGGCGGCACTGTTTGTTGATCCCAATTTGTGGTCATATGTTGAGGGTGGCGGTACTTGTAAATAATGTAACATTTTTGAACTTGTAAAATTTATCGAAATGATAAAAATGATTTAATTACCAAATAAGAATATATTAGTCAAATATTCAACGCAGTATTTGTGTACAGTACCTTCAGATCATTGTGTTTCCATTGGGGGAAATATTTCTTACTTTTGCTTCCACTTCCCCCTCACTAACATTTTAAATAGCAATGTCCAGAAATAAAACATTTTGCATTATACCTTTTCGTCACTGTTCTCTTCGAAATACTGAGGGAATTTTACAACACATATTTTAGCCTATTTACCAATATTTTGTTCGACACTTCAGTAGCTCATTGACACAATTATCATAGACAATAGGAATCTTATCATATGTTTTTTTGTGGTGAAGGGCCCCGCAGCAGGTGCTACGGACGCACCGCAGCCTTAAGCCTTATTGATCAACCGTATGATAAAGATGATTAGTTTTTTCTTTTTTCCTCGTAATAGAGCACCGATGAAATGAAATTGACAGGGGAAAACCGAAGTACTCGGGGAAAAACCCGTCCCAGTGCCACTTTATCCACTACAAATCCTACATGAACTGACCCGATATCGAACCCGTGCCTCTGCAGTAAGATGCCGGCGACTAACCACCTTAACCATGGTACAGCTTATTCGATTCTAGTTTTACAATTTCGATTTACTGTCGGAATTCTTTCAAACGTTCCCTAAAACTTTCAACTGCTTCTATACCATTTTTAAATTTTAACTGTCCTATCCATATCGTTAATGGTTATGTTTATGTTAGCACTCGCTAGATTTTATCACCCAATCATTTCACAAAGTATATCACGAATACAGCGTCGTCTGATAGGATTGTCTAATAATTATGAAAAGTAGTTAGCTATGTTCTGCTGAGGTCTTACAGAAATTTGATATTTACAAACACAGATTCTCCCTTTACTGTAATTATAAAATTTAAGCAGGTAAGATAATTATATACGACACTTTGCATTGCGTTCACATGACGAAGGTTGGTCCGCGTGATCACCTTGGCATACGCTTTGATGTTGAATTTCTACAGACCGTCGTATTTAGGAGCAAGTAGGAAAAAATATCTTCAGCAAACTCGAAAGAAAAACGGAGTTAACAGTTCTATCCTGAACTAAGTTTTGACGCTCAGACAAAGAGAGGAGTGAACGTATCTTGCTTTTGTTTCCAAAAATTCTGTCAGTGTGCAACTGATAAGATGTTTCTCGATATTCTCCTGTAGGATCTGAAATGTGTGTTGTGGACTGAAAACTTGGAAACATTTTGGCAGTCGTCAGACAGTTTTTATTTCGGACGGTCGGTCAAAACTGAAAGAGCATTAGTTCGGTAATTACCGTGTCAGTAAAGAATGCTGTTTTGAACGTTTTACGCTGTTACTGTGTACTGTCCGTTCTTCACTTAAATTATATACGATGTTACCGATTTTCCTTAAAATGTTTGTGTTTTTGGGGATCCTAGTTCAGAAATGGTTTCGTCTACCAAGGGAGAAAATTATAAAATATCATGCCTCATAATCTGCCCCAGCCACATAAAAGTACTCAAATATTGTTCTTGCACACTGCTAAAAATCTCATCAAGAAATTTACCTTTATATTATAGTACACTGAATGAGTTAAATTACAGTAACACCTCGGTATATCGCATATTATCTTCCCTGTAAACATATTTGTATAACTAAAGTCGGCGAAAGTCGCCTAGCGGGAGTGGCGTTATATCTAGGGTTTCCGAGTGACAATAGAAGAGAGAATTTTTTGTCACATACTATCGTATGTAATACGTAAGTGTGCCGCTTTTTTTAAGGGCGCTGTATCTTGGAGTCACAGGATTTTCTGGACTCATATATTTTACGATATACTTGTTATTTATTATGTGGTTAAATGCAAATTAGGAAACCTTGAGTTAATCTTTAAATCTAATTAATTTTCTTGACATTATTGCGCATTTCAAGTTTCTTTAAAATATGTTGGTCATCATGTGGCATACCTGATACTGAAATGTATCCACACAGCGAGAGACATTCCAAGTATTATGCGGAGTTTCTTCATAGCTTGCACCAGATCATGTCTATGAGCATATGTATCCATGAAAACACAAAAAAATGTTATGTAAACACACACGACACAGACAACATTGTATATGGTATTAACTTTTGATGGCGATTTAATTTTAAGTGAAATTCCTCCCAACTGCAAAATAGACAGAAACGTCATAAAGCGACTCTTATTAAGTTTCTTATCATACGATATATCACTTTTCATTTGGTTATTGGTGTATTCTATATGCAACAATTTTACTAGTAATTTTTTAATTGTGTGTATTAGTGATAGATGTTCGATGAACAAATATGTCCACGTGTTTCAAAAAGCGTGTATCACTCTGACGATGAAAACTGTGAGAGTGCTGTGGAAGCCACTGTATATAAAGTGTTGTAGCACCGCAAAGGACTCCTCTTGAATGTCGAACAGTATTGATGAACCCAGCGCTTATTGGTTTCTTTGCTCTTGCGTGACGGAACCGGGCGGTGACTCTGTCCTGTAGATAGGTCACGCTTATAAAGTAAGTCATTGTAAGAAACTTAAGAAAGTGAACTTTCTTAACAAAATATGTTATGGATTGATTTAAAACTTGACAATTTTATGTGTACAAGGAGAATGGAATGTCTTTCGGCGTGAAGTATGCGCGTTAAGATTTTATATGACTAAATTTCAATACATATTTCGCCTTTTAATCTAATATTTTTCTAAGTGCTACATATTACATTTTCATTGTTAATGTATTGCTTTTATATTTGACACAATATCTTGTGGTATTCTCGTATGAGGTAAAATACATTAAAAATAAAATTAAACTCCAAGTATCCTCTTACTCAATTTGGAATAAATTGGGAAGTCGAACCCGAATGCATTTCTTAAGGTAATTGAAATACCTGTCAAATATATTTAAGTAGAACTTCCTGAGAGTCTTTTCTCCATTGCGCAACAATCCCTAGCGGGCCCGGGCCTCCTCATAATCGAGTCTTCACGATCACACTCAGACACACTGCACACGGTATGATTCCTCTGGACGTGTGATCAGCCCGACGCAGAGACCTCTACCTGACAACATACAACACTCACAAGAGACAGACTTCCATGCTTCCGGCGGGATTCGTACCCGCAATCCCAGCAAGCGAATGGCTGCAGACCCACGTCTTGCATTGTGCGACAACTACTATTCTGAGAATTACTTAGGGAAGATAAAGATACCCAAGTCATATTTTTCAAAAGTATTTGCACAGGCAGCTGGAGAATTCATCTGCACTTTATTGGAAATTGTGTAGGACAATACAAAATCTTTACTAAATATCATTACTTGTATATGGTACATAAGTCCGTGACATGTATATTGCAGTGTCTCTGAAACGTCAAACTATGAAATACGCTTTTAATAAATGAAGCATCAATTATCTTATATGTTTCTACACGTATGTCCTATACGAATACCAATCTTTGATACGTAGATAATTGCACAGGTGGAGAAGAATTTCACCCACCTTGAAAGTATAATTAATAAAACTCACCACCCGACACTGAACTGCGCCAGCTGAATCCCGTTCACACAGCTGCATCTCCTGTCTTTACGTTCATTTGAGTTTTGTAGTTCCATCAATGCCTAAGCTCTGCACGTAGCGTCTGATGCATTTTTAATCCCAGTAATGTACCGTACATAAATCTCATAATTTCCACACGTAGCAGTAGGACGTGCCTTTGCTCAGGAAGTTGGTCGCAGCTTTTTGGTGGTGTATTGCTGCTGCTGGAGCAGGAGTCTCTACTAGTGCTTTGATTTTCCATTGACAGTATTATGGGTAAGTAAAACAATTAATGTGTAGGCTGTGTTCCACTTATTTACTAGTACTATCGATCCAACATGTTTCGGCCTAAATGGTCATTATCAGTGTTAACAAAGATATACTTATAAACTTTCAAAATTAAATGGGTAATAGTTTAGGTAGTTTGTTTTATTTTGCAGATACACCGAAGTACACGATTACAATGTGTTATAAAAGTATTTTAGGTACGTATTAATATGATTAATTTTCGAAACAATACTGTAAATTTTAAGTTTTTTTCAACATGCTGATTATAATTTGTTATACCTGAGACTGAAGTTTATTCGTGCTGCGAGTGACGTAACAAAATCTACGCGTGTTTTCTTCATAGCATCTACCAAGTCATACCTATGAACACATAACCGTCAAAGCACAAATAAAAGTACTGTCATAACACACGACACACATTGTGTGATATAAGGTTTTAATTTAACGGCAGCGATGTAATGTTAAGTGGAATGCCTGCCACTAGCAAAAGACAGAGAAACGTCATGTAGTGATATTCATTTAGACTGTCATCACACGAGACTTCAGAATTACTTTTGGTATTGACGTTTTCCATATGTAACACTTTTTCTTGTAATATTACCCTACTTTTTGTATTAAGACTCTATGTTGAATGCACAGTTTTCTACGAATTTCCTCAAGTATATATCCCTCAGATGATGCAAAGTGTGTGAGTACTGTGTAAGCCAGTGCTTATAAAGTGGTGTGGCACTGTAAGACTCTTCTTCTATTTTGTTTTAAGGTACTGATGAGCCAGAAAGTCGGTTCGGTTGTCAGACTTTGGGGAGGGGGGCACCTCTGCTTTTAGATAAATTTTGCTTGTGAGCTAAGTGCGTGTTTCTGAAATGAAGACATGGATTGATTTACATCAATAATTGAAGTGTCCGAACTGATGTAAAGTCTAAAACTTTGTGGTACATGCGCAATAAAATTATATGTAATCATAATTCATATTTAGAAATTTAACTTATATTTTTTTGTATGGAACAAGTTTTGTTGTTGTACTTACATTATTTACTTTTTTGAACCAAGCTCCATTCATTTCCTTCTTATGAGATGAAGTAAGTTTGTTACAGCAAATGTGCTATTAGGTTATCGCGTAGAAATAGCGAAATCCTTTAGGTATGTAAAAGGTTAACGATTTAAAGGGGAGGAACGAGTTGTGGGACGTGCCCTCACAGCATTTTTCTAACGCGACAGGCTACAATAACACACGTAATGAGGAAGGTCGTGACCTAACTGACTTTTGAAACGGAAGTGAGCTTGGAGATTTACAACTGACAGGAAACGTCTCTGGTTTTATCTAGTGGTATGATGTTAAGCTTCTCTCTTAGCCCCAAGATGTGTGTCGAAATTGTAACCGAGTCACTCTTCCATTTACAGTATTTCAAATTCTTTTTTCTTTTCCTCCTTCTTCTTCTTCTTCTACTTCTGTCTACTCGGCCCGTGTGTTGCCCATGCCCTCCACTGTTTTCTTCTTCCAGTCACTTCCATGTCTGAAGCTGTGCGTCAGTGTGTCGTATTTACAGTTTTGTGGCGTCGTTACGCAGTTCGTCTTCCCCTCAGTTCCTCTGCTTTCTGGCGGATTTCTTCCTCCGAGGCTTCACTCCTTTTTTATTTTGTGATTCTGTTTTCGAAGATCCTTAGTACATTTCCAACCTACTTTAATCCCTAAATAATATACAACTTTAATCTCTTAAAACGATTATAAATTAGCAGTTCAGAGTGTTCATAGGATCTGTACAGCTCTCAATTTAACGGTATTTCCCATACACCATAACACTATACCGCTCCAGATATTAAAGAATGTAGATGCTAGCATGTCCTCTTGCTCTAGACAATGGTTCAATCTGAATGGCTTTTCTATCTCTGATTTTATTTTGACGCAAACCGTGTTTGTTGCCTGCTCTAGTCTAACTAATTTCGACCGAGACTCCAGATTCGTATAAAGTACTAATAAGCTTGTTGCTGTGTGCGGAATCGTGTGCCTAACGAAATCAACAAGCACTTATTATCTACCAATGTTTCCTTCTTAGGCGTTTTTCAAGATCTGCCTAATTGGTTAACTGTGACTCTCCTTTTATAGAACACTTCCTGGATTTTTCCAATGGTACCTTCAACTATAAGTTAAGTTCTAACTAGCAGAGCATTTGGAAATACTTTGTATGTAGTGTGTAATAGGAGAGACCTCTATAATTTTGTTCGCCTTTATGATATGTGGGACAGATTTTGCTTTTGCTCCTGTTTGAGGATATCTGTTCTGTCTTTCAAATCTCTACTAATAGCTTCTGCTGGGAGGATTGTAGTTCTCCTACATATCTCAACAGTTGTTATGTAATATTTCTGTGCCAGTGACCTTATTGTTTTAACATTAATAATTTTTGCTTTCACTTCAGTTTTTTAGGATATTTATCCCGTCCCATCTCCTTTGCAAAGTCTTCGAACATCCGGATTTAATTCCCTCTACTACATGAAACAAGAAGTTACATTTTATACGCCTTAGAAAACAGGAATAACAGGAGTTATAAAAGAGATTTAAAGAACATAAAGGCATATTTATTCATGTTTGTTTGAGCTATATTATACGTCCTTTGTTTTGCTCAGGTAATGTGTTACGCACTGTAACGCCTTACCAGTAACACTTGTAAAACTGCAAAATTGACTCCAAAATGGCGACAAAATATAGACGGACAATATGGAGTATGAATTACTGATTTTCAAGTTAACTTGCTTCGGGTGACGTTTGTCGTAATACAGTAGAATGTTGTGCAGTGAATCAACTTAAAGTTCGTTAGCACTGTAAGAGACAGCTTTCCGTACACTTTGTTACTGCTGCCTAGCGCTACGTGTCTCGCCTGGCTGTGCACATCCTGTCCTATGTAATCGTACATCAAGCTGTATACTGCATTTTCATTGATACGTTAATGAATACTACAACATTGTCGCCTACCTACTATAATATACTTTATTTACCCCTGTTACGTGTTAAAGAACGTATTAAAATGGCAAGCCTTCACTCCGTCCATCCATCAAAACCCATCCAGGTTTCTCTGCAGGAAACGCCCAACAAAACTCATGGAATTGTCCCCTCCACCAAAATTACCAAACTCGGGGCCATGAAGGGTAACAAGAAGTCTCCATGGAGAGGTTCTCAGTAGCACGCCAATCATCCAGAAGGAGAATAATATAAAAGCCAAACATAAGAAGAATAATTTCAAGAAAATGATTCACAATTCGAACTCAAGCAATTCTGATAAAAATGCTGACAGTGCCTGCTGTAAAGAATGTGAGGAATATAACTGTGTAACAAAAGAGGAATGCGATTGGATAAAACGCTCATTGTGTGAAAAGTGGCTGCATGAAAACTGCACAATTTTCTCCAAAACCTTCACCTATTTTGGACGTAACAACCGTCATAAGTATATTTAAAAACTTACGAAACCTACGAAGAAGTAAGAAGGGGCCTCATAGGGATACAGATTATTTTATTCGATTACAGTTTTGTTTACTACAAATTTATTACTTTGTATTGTATTATATGTGGGGCACCTTTCACCATGCGTAAGCCAAAGACGCCCTTGTGCATACCTTTGTAGTTTCTATTGCTGTCAATGAATGAATTTAAGTTTACTATAAAGGAACTAACCGTTTTGCATCAGAGACCCTACTATACGTATTACACATACAGATATAACTTATGTTGCTATACATAATTGTAAAAATCTGTCAGAATGAAAAGTGGGGCATCATTGCCCATTTTACTCTAAGATAATTTCATATTTTGTCTTTTAGAAAATTTGTTGTACGTTGTTTAAAACACGGGACTTACTGCTCCACATTTTTGTTGCTTCTGCATTTTCATAAGGATTTCTTCGCTTCTCTTTGTAAAACATTTTTCTTCGTAGGTTGCTTGAAATTTTGCATATGCTAATCAGTCACATACAAGGTGTAGATGTAGTTTTTCTTAATAGGGAGATTTTTTATTTTAATGTCACTAACATTTCTACTTGCTTAAATTGTCCCTTATGCAACTCTACTAAAATTAAGTATGTAGTATGACGTGTTTTGTGATGCAAGGAATATGCAAAGCACTTTTCAGACAAGGTCCAGACTTTTAAGTAGTAAATAATTTTGCTGAAGCAAACTATTTAACAATATTTATCAGCTTTAACTTTATTCCTTTCCCTGTGCTACAGTCTGCAGGAAACGATTCTTTGACACTGATATTCGAAAGAAAAGGAGTTCTTGATGGAAGCAGAACGTAAACATATACCTGCTTTTACATACTCGTACCTATACTTTTAATCACAAACACATAAGCATCTGCTGAGAAGTTTGAGACGTGACTCCTTCACATTGTAGTAATTGTAACTGTATTTTTGTAATGTTAATATTCGAATTATCTTTCAACTTTCCAACTAAAATTACTCATTCACAATTTAATTTTCATATTTCCTCAATTGGGTCTTGAGTATAATGCAAATGATATTTTTGATAACAAGATCGCATATGTTTAAAATAAAGTTCATATATTTTCATTAATATACTTTACATTAAACAATCAAGATCATTTTCAAACAAATTCATCTATACACAGAATAGACACCAGGAATAAGCACCACCTGCATAGACCAAATGCCAACCTATCTTGTTTTCAAAAAAGTACATTCTATGCCGGTATCAGAATTTTCAACAGACTCCCTCTGAGTCTCATACGTTTTAAGAATGAAAAGACAAAATTTAATGTAGCACTAAAAAATACTTAAATACACACTCCTTTTCTTCAGTAGATGAATTTTTTATGTATATAGATGGGTCATAGTGAGGTATGTAACACGTTTATAGTGTTTTAGTTTCTAGTGTCCAAATGTAAAATTCTGTAGTCTGTATAGCTGTATAATTGTATATTATGACTTATTCCACATTCAGTTGTCACTTCGACAGACTTATTGATCCATGGAATGTATGTATGCATGTATGTATGAACATGATACCTAATTGTTAGTGTTTGGAAACTGACATTTACAGGGAAAACCTGACGTGAATTATACAGTGTGCTTAACAGGACTGGACTGTGACCTACACAGTATGTTACTAGAAACACTACTGTTATTTAGTGCATTATTTTTGAATATATTATACTCTCTGATTGCCGTCGGTAATCTTGTTTTTCACATGGAGAAGAAACATGAAGAACGATATGGATTGGTTCATCATCTGCAGAAAGAGGAAAAAAATGACACTAAAACCAAAAGTCAGACACCACTAAAATAAATATTTCGCTTTTCACGGCATTCGTAATTAGAGAAACTAAAGTACTCTTATATTAATTTTGTATTATATTAAGCAATCGGAGCTGCTCTTCACAAAAAATTTCTTGCCAACATTCTCGCACTCGGCATTATTTGTGCAGCATTTCGTAACAAAAATTAGGCCAGCTTATCCAAAACGATGCATGTTGAGGTTTGGAATATTTTGTATGTCATTCCAAAAGCGGAAGAAAATTTAAATCAAGCTGATACTTTCTGTGAAATAACGCAC
>JAKCWW010007887.1:8928-27801 GCA_026260175.1 Reticulitermes lucifugus
CTCAACCTCCTGGAGCCCTAAGGGCTTGTCAAGGCCTGTAATGGGATTGCTTTACCTTTACCTACTTGTAATTGTTATACCACAGTTATCATAGAGCCGTTCTTCATAGAATGAAGGTGGGAGTAACTTGAAGGTGGAGGCAGCAGGTTCCTCAAAAACAGTGATCACCTACCAGACTATACCGTGTAACAGTCCACGAGAACATGGTCAGAACTGTGACTGTTCTCTGATATGTGCAGCAAAGAAGCACATCATTACTAACCATATCAAAAACATGATTTATATCTTTCCTGTTCAAATATTAACCAGTCATTGATTAATTTTCACGTTGTGTTCTCCGTGCATCTTGACATTAATTTTCAGTTTTTTGAACCAACGAATGCACTTTTTTTTATTTTCGTATTTCTGTTGCTGTGGTAATACCAAATGGACCAGTGAACAGTGAAGTGAACTTATCAACGTACCCCTGATGATGGCCGAGTCACGGCCGAAACATGTGTAGGGTGAATTGAACAAAATACGAAAATAAAAAAAAGTGCATTTGTTGGTTAAAAAACTGAAAATTAATTAACCAGTCAGTTTTTCAACAGGTGTATAGAGTTTAGGAACTGAGCACAAATGAGGGGCGAATACAGTGGCTGTATATCTAGGGCATGTGCTGGTGGTGGCTGCTGAAACAGGGGTGTGGGGTTGAAATCAAACTTAGGGCATGGACATGTGTGAACATTTTCTGTCTTACAAGGTGTCCCACACCAAAGGAGTCCTACCAGATGCCCAAAAATGTTTTGTAACTTTACAAGTTAATTCTGAATTTGAACAGGCCTGAAGGCTCAGTCTGTGAAGCTGAAGAAGAAAGTCTAAATCAAGGTGAAGGTTTAATTAAGTCTGTTTAATAGCTCAGTTGGTATAGTGACTAAGCTATGTGACTGGATGATCTACAGTTCGATCCCCAGCAGAGGCAAGGGATTTGTCTGTGTTCTGTAATGTCCATAGTGGCTCTGGGGCCCACCCAGCCTCCTCTTCAGTGGGTACTGGAGGCTCTTTTCCTGAGCATAAAATGGCCAGAGCATGAGGCTGACAACGCTTCTCCATGTAATGCTGAGATTACGAATAAGTGGAGCTACATCTACATTTCCCTATATGTCTGCTTTGCATGCATAGGGACACATTTACCTTCACATTTACATATTTAAGAATAGTGTAATTTATAAGGTGGTTATTCTTTTCATTTATTCAGAATTTGTAAATTTTTGTCACATATATTAAAAGTTTCTGGGTCATACAAGTACATCTGGTATCATTACCTTTTTTTTTTCCCCCCTCTCTCTCTCTCTCGTAGCATGGGGAAGACTACATTAATTGTCCCTCCCACATGGCGGATCTTATCAATAAAGCCTGGAACTTGTGTAAATGAAGAGAAATGTTTCTACATATTGCATGACAGGCAGTGTAGCTGTTTGAATAGTGTTCCTGATGTGTAGATATAGTTACCACAAGAAGTCATCATAGATGTATAGGCAGGATGAGACGAACTTTACACTATGATATATCCTGCAAACATCAGTCCACTTACCTGCAGTTGAGGGAGTGGAAACAGAGACTTGGGGCAGGGTTGTGTCTTTGACAGGAATGGCATTCAGTAACAGCATAGTACGCAGCACATAGTAACCCACCGATCCCACCTTCTTACATTGCGCGCCTTTTTGTGGTGTGACCTTAATATAAATCGTGCTGAAAGCGAAGTAGTTTTGTCTGTTTCTTCCAACAAACAGCTTGGCAGTTGTGGACAAAACTTAAGCACCACAAGGTATAGACAGAGATGGAACATTCAGGTATGCAGTTTGATATTGCGTTCAGTACTGAAGAACATTTTCAGAAGGGTTTGTATAGACACCATGACATTGCTGTTACTTGAGTCTAAACTGTGTGTGTAAGCATGCCCATCCATCTCTTGACCTGTTTCTTTTTAGAATTGGTGTAGGCACTTTTTTACTGTTTTATGTGTCTTTTAGTACCTTGTAGATTTGGCATCTGTTGCAGTGTGCATGATGTATGTAGTCTAAACGAGTGGTTCTCTTCCTTCAGCACGATGCATCACACTGATCATTTTGTCAGATAACATAGAAATGCCGGCAATAACAACAGCTTCCCTTTCCGCAAGCCGTGTATGTTTAGAGTTACATGCATATTGGTATTGTGTGAATTTTTAATGGAAGTTTTTGTTTTTGATACGTGACATCTGACTCTGGCTGCTCATCCAGTACCACCGGTTGAGAAACGCTGGTGTAAATAGTGATGGTATCCTTAAGGAATGTGACACTGCATGTGCTTTTTTTAATGCTGGGTTTTATTTCAGTTTTAACATAACGCCTAGGCCTAACTCCGAAGTCTTTATGGCAGTGACCATTCAGAGTGCAGTTCTCTGCGTTGTGACATGTTGTAACGTTGTAGGTGGATGCCAGCCCTTTGACGATTATACTGTCTTGTGACTGCATTGTCACCCAACTCACTTTGACACTCCAGATGCATGCAGCATGTACCCCCATGTTCATGTCCATGTCATATCCCAGAAGATTATGTTCTGAATATCTGGTTTTGTTCTGCTAGTTTTATGGCCTGTATTTATATTCTTATGTCCTACCTGTGAGGTGCTTTCTAAAGTACCGCCATATTTCTTTTCAGGCTCTCCCTGTAAACGCAGTGGGGGAAATCCTTGTAGAAACAATGGTCGCTGTGAAGAAGATGCGTTTGGGAATTATCATTGTTTCTGCGAAGGAAGATTTACAGGTATGACACCTGTTCTGTACGTAAGGAAACGAGTAATAGAGGCCTAGGTTCAATCCCAGGACGGTCCATGTGAGATTTGTGTTCTAGGATATGGAGATAACATACAGGGACGATAAGAGACCAAATGCTCTTGAAGTATTATGACCAGCTTACATTTTGTAACTTGTTCTACCAACATTTCTGTTTTCCTGTACCAGTTATCATTCCGTCTTTGCTGTGTACTTATCCGTCATCAGGAGCTGGTGCAGTAGGCTGCTGTACCGAGGGACTCGGTCTACCCCCTTCCTACAGTTACTAATGCATTGTGAAAGTATATGCTGTGCACAGTGACCTTAGTGGTGACTTTAGATAGCTCAGTTAGTATAGTAACTGGCCTACAGGCTGGATGACCAGGGACTAGTGGTTCAATTCTTATCACAGGCACAGATTTTCCTCTTGTTTACAACATCCAGACCGGTTCTGGCATTCCTATTCACTGAATATCAGGGGTAAAGTTGCCAGGGCATGAAGCTACCTACCTTAACCTGATAGGAATGTGTGGAGCTATAGCTTCACTGTCGCATATGTCTGCATGGTATGTGACTAATTAAGGACAGGTACAACTTTAACTGTACATCTGTGGTCTTGGTGTTAATACTGGCTGTACTTATGATTGCTGAGTACAGGTGTCCACTGTGAGGTGGAGATCAGCTCCCATCTGTGCCAGAGCAACCCGTGCCAAAACAACGGCAGCTGCCATGTGCTGGACTCCATTTATGAATGTTCTTGCATGCCAGGTGAGTCATTGCAGGGGAAAGGGAATAAAACAGTATGTACTTTGTACATTTTCCATCTGATTTGGAAGAAGTTTGGTACAGGATATGTCCACAAAAATTTATTAAGGGATTTTGATTTTCATGACAATGAACACAGTGGAAGCCATACTTTCCTTAGAGGTGTGAATGAATTGCTGTGCATCTTTTTCAATTTTATTGTCTAATTTGGGTGAAATTTGATGTTAGAGATAATGCACGTAATTCTGTTGAGCGTTTGTGAGTGCTGTGAAAATCAGCGCAACGAAGGTTGTACTTTTCGAATGGGTGTAAATGAAATTACATTTTATGCATGTGTTTTGAAACAGTATGACATTTTGAAAATCAAGAATGCCTTGTTAAGGCCTGTGTATGATGTCATTGAGTACACTATTTACAGTCTTGTTGTACAGGGTGAGCAGAAATGATCTTTGGTAATGACCATCTTTTACTCTGAAGCAGTGGAGTGAGATACAGCATCCAGACGTTCAGATATCATACGAGATTGACCCAAAAGTCTGTATCTGGATGCTGCATCTTGCCTGATTGCTTCACAGTAATTGGTGGTGATGGAAAGTAAAGCTAAATTATTCTAACCTTGATTTCAGGCTTCCGCCGTGATGTTGATGTAATCTGTGGTCTTTTGGGTAATTACACGGCGTCGTGTGGTAAATAATTACCATACGACAGCGTGTAATTACCCAAAAGACCAAAGGTTACTAAATTATTCTGACTGTGTAGAATTTGTATACAAGTTGTCACTTACTGTTTGAGTTCCTTGAAAAATTAATGAAAGAGCATCGCAGGAAATGTTAATGAACAGTGCAGATTGCTTGCTTGATTGATTGATGGACTGATTTATTGGTTTCTGCATGCACCCATATTCTGACAGCAGTGTTGCTAAAGAGTGAAGTGTTATTGGATCAGATCCTCTCCCATTGAATGAACAGTTGCAAGGGAAGTTGAACTGATTGACCCGGATGATGAAGGCACTGTGATCGTTTCTAATGTCAGGAACTGTTTACACAACAACACATTGTCACATTCCAGAAGACTTGAATCATCAGATATCCACATCTGCTATCTGATGTTGTAATGTTTGTGTGGTCATAGGTTTCACAGGGCGGGACTGTGAGACCAACATCAATGAATGCATGTCGAATCCCTGTCAACATGGAGGTAACTGTGTGGACGGTATTAACAACTACACGTGCCTCTGCGGCCGCACTGGGTGAGTGTTGGAACTCGTACTCTGAGATGTGCTTTGACAAACTGATTGGTTGTCACTCCGAATTGAAATATTTTGTGTACTTCCACTATGCCATGTGGCTGACAAATAATTCCAGTTGTTGGTTCTCATTATGTTTTAAACTACTACTCTGAAATATGTGTCAACAGGTAACATGAATTTTTTTCGGAAATGTTATGTCCACCTACAGGATGCCTCTTTTGTTGTGTCCATGAGCACAGCAATGTTGTTGCAGAGAAAGCCTGCACCTGCAGCTGCCATGTTCAGGGACGTGATACAAGAGGCAGTCTGGAGAACAAGACTGGAAAGAATCTGTTCCATGACAATGTACACAAAATATCCGGCAATGTTTTTTTTTTAACTGTCTGATATATATGAACAAGTGCACTTCTGGCCTGAAGTAAAATGAAGTTTAATGTGGGTCAGTAAGGCTAACTAACTAACTAACTCCATGGAGCAGAGTCCTTCTTGAGAAGCTAACAGGTCTTCAGCTAGTCAAGAAATTCCCTGCGTTTTATGGAACCCGAAGGTTCATTATTGCATTCACAAGAGCCCGCCACCTGTCCCTATCCTGAGTACCCTATCAGTAAGGCTGCACATTTTAATTACTGCACAAAAATTTTTTGTGAAAGTCTTTCATATAAAATTTAAAAAAAATTGCCTAACAGTTCCAGTGTTGACTCTATGCCACAGACAGGTTATCATGACTCGTACATAAGGCATTCTTTTTTTACTTCGTAAGGAATGCCTAAACATTATGCATTTTATAATTGTGTTATATAATCATAACAGGTGTGGGGAATTTGCATTTCAGCTGATAGATATTTTTATAGTGCTCAGTGTAAGAACACACGGAGCTGTTCCTCCACTCTCCAATATGGCTTTGTGACATGCATAGTGACAACTGTACCATTACTTTACCTACCTGCCAGAAACACTGTGCAGGATGGCAGTATTTTTTGTGGTATGAGAGGTGAAACTAATTGGGGGGGGGGTGTAACTATTTATTGAAAAATGCAATTGTGAAAATGTAAATTTTGTTTTGATTTGATTTGAGGTGCTCACAGTGGACAGTGATAAAACTGAAGCTTTCTGCAGTGTGGTGATATGTAGTCTGGTGGGTGGTTACCTGTGTTCCTTCAGAATCCTGCTAACAATGTCATGACATCCCAGAAGATCACAGTTTGAAATGTTATGTCATTTTCCTGTTTACATGTCTGCCTTTGTGTTGCAGGTACAGAGGTGTGAACTGTGAACACAATATTAATGAGTGTGAGAACAACCCTTGCCTGAACCAAGGCAGTTGTTTCGATACGTATGGTAGTTACACCTGCCAATGCATGCGAGGTTTTGGTGGCCAGAACTGTGAGCTGGTGAGTCTCCAAATTTTTGTGATTCCCAGGCTTTTGTCAGTCCAAAATCTGTGTCTTAAAAAATCAGAATACACAAATTCCTGTCTAGATATTATGTATGTACTGTATTTCGCACCTCATAAAATGCTACAGTGATAAGAAACAACCTGTAAGAAGTAAATCGGTGTTTTTGCCGATTTAATAGCAAACTTATGAAGAATTCATCATGCGATGTTAAGGTGGAGGGTGATTTTTGGGGGCATTTTTCAGGGGAAAAAACTGTGTCCTATGAGGCATGAAATATGGCATATATCTTTTATTTTTTTGAAATTTTCTTACGTTTTTATCACTTCCACACACATGCCTAACCTTTTTCATTTCCACAAACTTTTACCTTTACCCAGTGTGCCAGGAATTACTTACCTTTGCAGAGAAAGTATGGTGGTGTAGTTATACTTGTCAGGCGAGCGAGATGGCGTGTTTAAACAAAGAAATATAATTCTGTTTTATCTACTTGCTGTAAAATAATATTGGAATCAAAATAATATTCTTATAGTTGTCTTCTGGAGCCTTGGTAGCTCAGTTTTTTCTTCTAGTGACTAAGCTGTGTGTTGGATAGTAAAGGAATCGGGGGTTTTATATCCTGCAGGAGAAAAACAGTTCTCTCTTCTCTGAAATGTTCAGACTGGCTCTGGTGCCCACCCAGCCTTCTATTCAGTCGTTACTGAAGGCTCTTTCCCAGGTATAAAGTAGCCAGGGCATGGAGATGAACACTTAACTCTATCTGTTGTTGATTTTAAGAATGTATTGCTTCAGAACATTAGCATCCATTAACCCAACTACACAGAATAACATCCCAGAAGACTTGGATCACCAACAGCAGTTTCATTTGTAATGGAATGTTTATTTACATTTAAATCTATGTAGATGAGAATGACATTTATGTTCATGAATGCAGAGATGTTCTCAACCCTTTAAAGCACAGTGGTAAATATCTGTGCCGCCTAGTTTAACATTCACAAGCTGTACATTTTGCCACATGGTATATTTGTTCCCAGAAGGTTAAGTATTGGCACACAGCCATAAAAAGTTGGCCCAGAGTCCTTGCTGTGAATGGATTGCTGTTGTATTCTGAAGTTGACTGATGTGGCCTTTTCAGAATCTAAAGGAGTGCAGTTCCAGCCCGTGCCGTAACGGCGGAGTGTGCAAGGACTCGGTTGGAAGTTATGAATGTCAGTGTGTTGCTGGCTTTACTGGTGCCAATTGTGAGGTCAATGTTAATGGATGTGAAACTGTTGTCTGCCCTGCAAACTCAGACTGCGTTGATGGCAATGGGACCTACCAGTGCGTGTGCAAAGCAGGCTACCCAGGTATGTTGCTGTTTGAATACTTGTCCCACTGGTTCTCAGGCTAGAATTATCTGCTACTTCATCGAGTTTCAAGTGACATTTTAATGTGGATGGCTGAAAAATATATGATGAGGTTCACACATGGGACACCAAAAGAGCATTTATATACTGAGTTTGTTAGAACCTGGATGGCATCTTCAGTATAGTGACTAGGCTATGTTCTTGACAGCCAAAGAATCGTGGTTCTATTCTTGGCGAGGCAAGAGATTTTGTCATCGCCAAAGATTACAGAATGGCTCTGGGGCCTACCCAGCTTCCTTTTTAGTGGATGATAGGAGCTCTTGCCCCAGGCATAAAGTGGCCAGCTCATGAAGCTGACCACTCACCTCCACCCATTGTGGAGGTTAAGAATAAATGGAGCTGTACTTTCACTCCCCCATATGCCTTCAAGGTGTGCAAAGGGACAACTTTACCTTACTGAGTTCATTTGCAAATGAGCAGCTATTCTTTTGAGCAGCGTAATGAAGCTATTTTCAAAAACTGTCAGTTACTCGGACCACCTGAACCTTTCTTATGGATATACCAGGTGGCACATCATAAACATTATAAAGCAGACTGGAAAGGTGCAGCCCTTACTGCAGTGGACACAGTTTGCATGAGCATTCCTGGCACCTTGGCATTATAAATTCACACTGAAGTGTTATAACCGAACTTTGCTGGTTACTTTTTTATTAATTTGATATACATCAAATTAATAGACTGTTCTCTTCAAAGGTTTAACTTTATTTATTATTATTACAATACAAGCGTCAGCACAATACCATTCGTCTACTCCCTTCCTTTCCTTATACTGGACGCCAACTGTGTCGGGACACCTGGTCGTTTCTTCTTCTTACTATATATAGAGGAGTGGGGAGGGAGAACCGAACTGCTCCAATAATGTTCGGTTACATTGTATGTGCAGTTCATGAAGCTCTGTGGTTTCTCTTGTTGCAGTCGTCACCGGCTGAATCATGGACACACATCAGTTAACATACGTGCTCTTTAGGTTTCCCTAAAGAGAAATGTTTTTTCTTCTTGTAGCATAATTTTTCTCATATACAGATGAATAAACACAAAGTCCCTTTCTATCTTTCTACAGATTTCTCTTTTTGATTTCTTGGCAGTTTTTTCCTAATTTTCTGGTATCTTCCAGTATGTGGCTGAACCATCTTATTCTGCATCATTACATATTTCTCTTTCCTGTAAATCTTTATATTAGTGTACTCTTAGTGCCCTTGTTTTGTCTATTACACACCAGTGTTGTTAGTTTTCTTCTAACTGCGTTAACAAGTCTTATTAGATCCCTATTTATTTAAAAATTTTATTCTCATTGTGTTATTTTCTCAATACTTCTCCGAAATTTTCAGATCAATTGCTTAGAGTTTTCTTCTGTTTCCCTTTGTCACAGTCTGTGTTTTACATTGTCTGTTAGTCTCAGTGTGTAGATTCCTGTTTTATGGTTTTTGGGGTATTTATCTTTTATAATACAGTAAAACCCCTATTTAATGAATTGCTGGGGGATTAGAATATATTTCACTAAATCGAGGTTTTCATTAAATGGAAGTTTATTTGTTTATCTGGAGCTATTGTCGGGACATGAAAGAATCATCACTAAATCTGGGATTTCACTAAATGTGGGAACATTAAATCAGGGTTTTACTGTATTTTTTTGGTAACTTTAAACAATTAGAAATACCATGGAATATCAAATCTTTACTCTGAATGTTACACGGAGTTATTGCACTGAACAGTGCGCACCTTTTTGCTTGCAGGCACTTCTTCCAACTGCACAGGAATCAGTCTGTGTCATAGTGTCCCATGCCTCAATGGCGGTACCTGTACCGACTTGGGTGACCATTACAACTGCACCTGTCCTCCCGGTTTCTCAGGTAAGTGAAATCTTTTTTTGATCTACCTTCTGTTACCTTTCATCTCTATAACATTTCCTCTAATTTCTGTAACCTCTGTGTTTGTGGGCAGTTCAGACTTTTTGTCATTCGTTCCCAGTCTCAAGTTATGACCCAAAACAGGGTCATGGGGTCCTCAGTAGGGTTACGTGAAGCATCAGAATAGGGCTTCTCTTTTCAATGCTTAGCATATTCATGGCATGAAGGCAGTTTTCTGTTCTTCTTCCTCCGGACAAGGTTTTGTGTAGTGTGACATTTGAGAGCGCCTAGTTCATTTATTTCTTGGTACGTGTTCATAGTTGCTCACTATTGAAAACTGCTGTCATTGAATCTGAAGGTGTGAATCAGAGCAAATGTTAGATGGAGAAACAAACATTAAATGAGGGTTTCACTGCATATATAAAAATTTTAACTTTTCTGTTTTCTGTATCCTGCTGCAGGCCTAACAGAGAACACATGTCCATAGTATGCAATTTACTGCATAATTTCCTTTCTACTATGTATGATAGACAAAGTTGTTAAAGGAATATGCAAGTAATGCAGTACAGTTTGTGGATGTGATTTGAATACTCATTTTCTCACTTT
This sequence comes from Reticulitermes lucifugus, assembly GCA_026260175.1. Taxonomy (NCBI): domain Eukaryota; kingdom Metazoa; phylum Arthropoda; class Insecta; order Blattodea; family Rhinotermitidae; genus Reticulitermes; species Reticulitermes lucifugus. The sequence goes on from JAKCWW010007887.1 coordinate 18,991, forward strand.
TTCTTCACTACATGAGTTAACATTTAACCTTTAAAGGACCGGGATGGACATTTAAATTTTAGGGCACATTTTATGTAAAACGTGAATATTACATGAAGCAAAAAAGATAAAATTGTGAAATACACGGCATTTTGTGGGAAAAAGAATGCAGTTTGTGCAGGAGTTTAAAAAATGCCGTAAGTATCCTTGTTGCCTGAATATATAAAATACGTTGCTTGGGGTGCTGCGGTACGCACGTCCCGCATATGGGACACTAGTATCTTAAAGAGTAATTCTTCAGTTTCTTTGTTATTCCCACCTTTAAAGCTTTAGTGACACTATGACATGGAAAGGAGCCATATTGCTGATATAGAACTTATATTTTTCTGATAAAATCAAGCTTCAATTTAATCCAGGTTTTGTTTCAGACAGGTTTCTTTGTACAAGTGCCTCCTGTGTTCCCTAATTTACATTTGTCTGTTGACAGGGATGTGTTCTGTCATGATGGGACTGGGGGAGGTTTTGTTGTAAGTTGACAGACTTCATGTCTGCTAGTACAGTGTGGCATGTTAGTTCTGCAACCGTTAACATATCTGCCATGAATCCCAGTACTTGGTCATGTTATATGCATGTTGTTCTGACATAATAAGGCTTGGCTGCCGTAAAACTTACATTGATTGTGAGCCGTTGCGTAGATGACTGTGTTGCATCATCTGTGTCATTGCTGTTAACGCTCTCAGTGTTCTGATATGACTACCGTAAATCTTGTGAGAGTTGAGTCTCTCACAGCAGCGTTGTTAAAGATTTCAGGTCTTCTGGACATGACAACGTGTTGATTGGTAAATAGCTACCGACTACACTTCTTGGGCTGCACATACACTGAAGACGGTGATAGTGAGCTCCTCTGAAACATTGCCATATCACTTTAATGTTACAGTTCCACTGCATGTGCAAGTTGTTGTGAAGTTGAATGACATGAAGCTGAAAGGTTCTGAAAAGATATCTACATTTATAGCTACTGTGATAGTAAACCTGATACGAATAACAGTATGCACTAAGCGATGCTCCTATCTAGACCTGTGAACTTTTTTGGGCAAATGTGTACATTGTAGTGTCATGTCAGAATACGATCCACAGCCACTTATTGCTTCCATCTTCTGCTCCTGTTCATTACTACATCAATTATGAATGTCTAAATAACATGACAGAATAGCAAATGTTGGTCTTTTATATATTTGTAATATGCAGGGTGCTTTGTGAGTTGTTGTCATAACTGTAGATGATTTTCTGTGTCTTTGTGATAAAAAATGTTCATATAACGTGCGTCCGATTTTGAACTGCTGTGAAGTTATGGCTACTGGAAACGTGGAATAGAAGGTAAGGATTACTGAAAAGGTATGGAATACAATAATAAACACACAATAAATTTAACATCTGAATTTAATTTAGTGAAAGAAACTACCTTTAATTTACAGTGTCCTGTGCTTAAAGCAGGTTTTCAAAAATCCCACCCCTTGCCACAACCCGGGATGCTGCGGAATTGTGAATAGCACGAGTGAAGAGATAAGTCTAGAATTTGTTTACATTACCCATCAGCTGTTCAAAGTCACATAGCATATAATACAACTGCATGAGTTGCATGCGTGGTACACTGGAGTGCATTTACAAGAATTAAAAAACATCCATACCACAATAACTGTTGAGATTAGGACCTGTGTTCACAGGAAATTTTTTTAATCACAAAGACAGGAAATCTACAGTAATGTTCGCAAATCATGAAACATCCTCTATAGTATGGCAGTAAAACTGTCTGCACCATACCATGACTGAAATAAGTTTACCATTTCTTGGTATTTATTTGTTTATAGGGACACAATGGAAAGACAAATTCTGCAATAATGCAAAAGGCATACATTATTGAATATAACAGTATTTGATAGATGGCATGTGCAGACATTGTTCTTCCTGTGTCACCATTGTCCAAAGCACTTACGCTAGTGTGGGTCATCTCCGAAACTCTTCTGTCTCCTCTCATAACCTGTTCCCCTCCGTCTGTCACTTGGGTCTCCTTGATGTTTGACATGTTCACAGTTTCAGCTGTCACAGAAATGTGACACTCTAAACATCTGTGATTGTGCTTTAGACCTGTCATAGACATTTGTGTCATGGCCATAGAAGTGTTAAACATTTCCTTAGCACTGTGTTTATAGTCTTCATTGTGACTGACCCTGTGTTCTTGTGTGCTTATTTATGTTGTATATCACCCTTAAGTGAAATTAGGTACAGTTTTAAAGCTTAGAATTGTTCATAAAATATGAGGTAAAAACACAGTAATGCTGTCTATTAACCAACTAAATTGCACTTTCACTTTCAACTTTTTAATAGTTTACAAATTTCCCCCTACATACGTTTCGGTCTATACATAGACCATCATCAGGGGGTACACAAACTACACTTATTTACATCCACATACATTTACCTGTGGATGTAAATAAAGTGTAGTTTGAGTACCCCCTGATGATGGTCTATGTATAGACCGAAACATATGTAGGGGGAAATTTGTAAACTATTAAAAAGTTGAAAATGAAAGTGCAGTTTAGTTGGTTAATAGACAGTGAATTGAAAATACACGGTGAAAGCCATATCTGCAATTTAACAGTAATGCTGGTGTGACATACCATAATCAGAACCCCTTACAGGTGGAGTTTGCATCCGCCCTGCACTCATTCCTGTCATATGTCAGCCTGATCGAACAGTAGAGTGTAGCGTAGAGCAAGACTCTTCACATATCTTTGTGTATGTGTTTTATGATGTAACTTCTGTTTGTTTTTGTTTGAGCTCTGTGTCAAGTAAATGGATGCTGATTACTCTGTAGAACAGATGCATTGTTAGTAGCCTTGTATGGAAGTTTCTGTTTATCCAGGAGATGTACAATATCTGCAGTAAACTCACCATTTGATTGTGCTTATTGATAATATCATAACATTTAGCACTCCTCTTTTGTATTTATATATGTTCCTTTATTTTTTTTATTGCATTGACACCATGTAGTCTGGTTACTGAAAGCATGATTAAATAAGCCACATACATACATTTGGGCATGGAGTGTAGAATTTTTAAATATAAAAGCATATTGCAGGTCATATTGGTTATAACTGTACTTTAAGACGCTGCAGTAATTATGCCAATACTTGACGAGGGGCTGTGGAAAATCTGAATCACAAAGCCGGACACAAGGTCAGGAATTGAACCTGAGCCTTCCCAAATACAAGGCAGGAGTGCTAACCTGTTTGTCTGTGTGCTGCGCTGGCTGTGTCACGTGTCTGTGCATGACCAGGTAGTTCAGTCGCTGTGCATGATGTTTGCTAGGTGCACATTGCGAGCGTGCTTCGCTGCTTGACTGGTGTGTTGCTGTGCCATGTAGAAATGGTGGCACGTGTATGGGCAACAGTTGTGAATGCCCTCCACACTTTACAGGCCGCTCGTGTGAGACTCTTGTCCAGTGCTCTACCAACCCCTGCCAGCATTCCTCAAAATGCCATGATCATGTGAGTACCATGTAGAACTTACTGTTCCCAGAAGTTTCCATATTATTTGTATATGGTAATTGCTTCTGTGGTGTAGTTTTACACATGCTGTCATACGTAAATGGATGAACCATATGGTTAGTTCATTGATGCACCACCACCACCATCACTGCCAATGCTGCCACTGGCAGCACAGCTGCCACCATCACCACCACCACCACCACCACCACCACCACCACCGTCACGATAATCATAACCATAATTATGATTAAATTTGGAGCAACATATTCACATATACAGCTCTGTTTCCTAGAAAAATTTTGTTAAAAATACTTAAAACAGAATAACTTGGAAAAGTTCTGAAATGATGGCTGCATTTACATAAGGATACTGAAGTTGGTAGAGTAATGATATGCTGTAAGTGGTGTTGCTGTCTTAGAGGTAAGTTATGACGTTTTCTGGGCAAAGGTGAATACCCACTAACAACTTAACCATTATATTTCACTGCTGTTTGTTAATGCGTTCTGCTGTTCTAATCATAACTACTACAGACCGCAAATTCTAACATATACAGCAGGGGAATGGCAAGCATTAGCCTTTCATAAGGATTGTTATTTTATTGTTTTGTTCAGTACTAATTTAGTTGTGGTTACCAAAATTGTTTGAGCTTCTAACACCAAACTTATATTGCAGTGTCAATTCTTTGTTGTGTGGTAGTCCTTATAAAATCGTGCCTTAAGTTCATATATCGTGATTGTGTTCATTTATTATAGGGTGAACAAATCAAGAAGGATTAGATAGGTGGGTCATATAGCATACATGGCAGGTGTGAGTCATGTGTATGCAATTTTAATTAGGAAACCAGGGGGAAAAGACTAATTCAGAGACCTAGGCATAGCTGGAAAGATGGATTTTAAGAGAGTGAGTGTGTGAGGGGTTGGACTGAGTTCAATGACAGGCGGTTGTAAATGTGGTAGCAAACAATCTTGTATTGTTGCATCATCACTGTGTAGTTTATATATATTATAATTGACTGGAAAACAAACACAGTACACACACTACAATAAATTATGGTACAAACGAATTTATTCCGCTCTCCTACACATTTCAACCATGCAGGGCTGTCTTCAGGCGGAATGTGTAATATTAGTGGAAATTACTAATGTTATCAAGGTGTCAACTCACTTGTTACACGGTATCGTGACATGTCTATGACGGTCGGCATACATCTGCAGTCTCACACTGTACACCCAATGCATTTGGACACATTTTAGTATGTTGTGAGTTTTAATGAAGAATATCATTACTGTTTGTGTTAAAGTTTTACATATTCTGTTGCACATATCTATGATAATAACCTCAACACAGGGATATTCCCATTAGGGAGAAGAGACATGGGCGCTGACTCGGGCACGTAACTGTTTAATAAATTTGATAACTTCCGCTAATATTTACTGTCCTCCCAGAATATGGCCCTGCAGTGCTGAAACATGTAGGAGAGCTGAATAATTTGGTTTGTACCAGATTTAGTTTTTTATGTATACTGTTTTTTTTTTAATAAGTTATAATGGAAGTTAACCTTTGGGTTCCATTAAAGGTAGAGAATGTCTTCACCAGCACCTCAAGGAGAATTATGCTTCATAGAATATGTAGCTGTGTTTCTTACACTGTTGCTTGCATATCACAAGTTCAGAATTTGTTTTGTCGTGTAGCAGTGGGTCTGTGGGGCTTGTCATGTACTTGTGTCTGCTTGTCACGTGTGTTTTGTGTCTCTGTCACACATGCTTGTCTTAGCACAGACTGATGGCTACTACTGTGAGTGTGATCCAGGCTGGACTGGTCAGAACTGTGACAATGACATCAATGAATGTCATTCGAACCCTTGTCGCAACTCTGGCACGTGTGTGGACACCATCAATGGGTTCTATTGTGAATGTGCACTGGGTTTTACAGGTATGGACTAGCTTCATGTGGTTTAAGCTCCTTGTCCTCAAGGTTTGAGGGTTCAAGTCATCTGTGAAATGATGCTTTTTCAGTGTGTAACTGGTTCCCACTATTTCGAAGGATCGTTTTGCCTTCATGGACTGATTGCCACTGAAGATGAAGGTACCAGGATCCTTTGAAACATCAGGAGCCACTTACTCACTGACAAAGCATCACATCACAGAAGACTCAAATTCACCTTGCAGCTGGCCATCTCCTGGACATGGCTGTGTACCTTGTTCTCAAGGGTATCCTGTGTATTTCACTACAACCTCCTCCTCCTCCTCATCATTGTCAGCATCATTATCTTCAACATCGTCGTCATTATCGTCACCTTTATACATTATGCTATTTAGAGTCGTGTTCCAAATTTAACTCTAGATTCCATTTTAGAAATTGTTAAATCATAAAAGATGTTTTGAGTTATTTCAGTCCATGGCTACCAAAAACTATTAGTTAATATAATAATAATAATAATAATAATAATAATAATAATAATAATAGTAATAATAATATGACAGGTCCATAGCAACTGATTAAACTGTCCATAACAACAGACCAGATATAGTTATGCTTGAAAAATCAATCAAAGAAGCATATTTAATAGGTATAGCAATTCATAACAGTCACAACCTCTACACCTCCATCATCAAGAAGCTCCTGAAATGTACAGACTATAAAGAAGAGCTAAGAAGAGTGTGGCAACTAAATGCATCCTATATAGTGCCATTACTCTTATCACAAGGAAATTACACAACAGTTTGGAACTGCTGAATCTTTGTCATTGGTCTATGTATTCTCATGCAGAAAGCAGTAATGCTTAATACATGCTGTATAGTTGGGAAGTTTTTAGCAGAATAATGAATAAGAAGTGCTTGGTCAGTGACCGGTACTCTTTGAAAACCAGCTAAACCGCTGTTAACTCAGAATAGTTATTGATTTTCACCAGGCGCACCATGCTTTTCACACTGTTGGTACATACGTACAGGCCATTTGTTGATCTTTGTCACAAACATGTGATAGCTACCCTGCCTTTAAATGTTTAGGTCAGTATGACTTATTGGCGTACACATTTTGATTCTGATAGTGTCACTATTAGTCCCAGAATGTTTGGTCAAGCTGCAGTGTTCATCTGGAATGGCACTTATTCACCCAAGATTGAAATGCTTAAAACTTCCAGTTCTTGACAAATTACGAGGCCATATCTGTGAAATTTCCTGTAAGGTCAGCTCTTGTAACACACTGGGAAACACTGACCCAGTAACACAGTGTCACATCCCAGGAGACCTGAATCCTCAACTTTACCCCTAGCTGTACACTTGTAGTGTAAGTCTTGTGGTTTGTCACATAATGGAACAGAAGTGATTTTATGCTGTGAATAACATTATGTCAAAAACTGTTGGACAGATTTTGCCACCAGTCAGCTGCCCTAACTTTATGCTATTTATAAAAGAGAATCAAAGTTTATACAGTAAAACCCCTATTTAATGAATTGCTGGGGGGATTAGAATATAGTTCACTAAATCGAGGTTTTCATTAAATGGAGGTTTATTTGTTTATATGGAGCTATTGTCGGGACATGRAAAAATCATCACTAAATCTGGGATTTCACTAAATGCGGGAACATTAAATCGGGGTTTTACTGTAATTCAGAAACTGAAAATCTAGAGGCAATAATCCTACAAAGTGTAAGATTTGTTTCATGACATGTACTGTTTATAAGTTTTTTGTGTTTAATCCCATAGGTTGAGGTAAGTGTTTTGTAGTGCATGGTATTCAGTGCAAGACGAACAGACATGCATGTCATACGAAAATCCTTAACGTTGTGTTTCGTATTGCAGGGAACATGTGCGGTGTTAACGTTGATGAGTGTGCATCTGGACCATGCCAAAATGGGGGCATCTGCATTGACCATGTGCACGGCTACAAGTGCAACTGCAGCGAGGATTTCATGGGTGACAACTGCGAACTTCAGTATGACGTGTGTGGTCTTGTTCCATGCAAGAACAACGGTAGTTGTGTGAGCAGCCAGAACAGACGCGATTACCATTGTCGCTGTCTGTCAGGTAGGGTCGTGAGGAGTGCTGTTCTTTCTCTTTAAACTGTCAGTGTAAGTTTGTGTGTTTGTAGCTGTGGTTTGCTCCTTCTTGCGGCTGGAAAGATCTTCTGTGTGATTTTGTACTTTCATATTGCAGGTTAGTAGGGAGAGCCTTATTTGAGGTTCTTGTGCTGGTACTGCTGAAGATTTGAGTCTTCTGGGATGTTACAGCATGTTGTTAGGTAAGTAGTTCTCTACACTTCGGAAGATTGTAGTGCCTTCATCTGCTTGACCCCAAAGATGAAGGGACTGGAATCCTACAGAACATCAGGAACTGCTTACCTAATAACACATCATACATCTCAGAAGACACAAATCTTCAGAGCTTGTGGTGTTTGCAGCTTTCTACACGGCTTGATGTACATACAAATGATTCATTCTCGTCATATTCAGACAAGTATGGTATGTGTCTGTGACTGTCATGTTTGCACATTCTGCATTTTATTATGCTGATGTGCAATACATTTTTAATTATGTGCTGTTACAGTGATGTTACATTTTGGTTTGTCTGGTAGGATTTGAAGGTTCTAACTGTGAGGTGAACATTGATGACTGCGTTCAGGCGAGTTGTCCGGACAACAAAGTGTGTGTTGATGGCGTGAATAGCTATGACTGTCGCTGTCGGCAGGGTTTCATGGGTGATGACTGTACCACTAGCATCAACTTCTGTGAAGACAACCCTTGTCAGAACAATGCCTCATGTGCCAACACTTACGGCAACTACACGTGCATCTGTCCGGTTGGCATCAGTGGTGAGTCATTTGTTACGGCGCTCCTTCTGTCTTTAACTCACTCATGCATGAAGGAAGCATGGAAAACAGCAGATACTAAAGGTTGTCATGTGACATGACCCTGAGTCAGTTTTATCCATTTTACATCCTCACATATTCCCTAAGCTCCATCGTATGTTATCATCAAATTCTATACACATTTTCTGTCATCTATTTTTATTTAATGACACTTGGAAAGTGCAAGTATTATGAAGATTTGAATGATGAATTCTGATATCTAAGAAACCAGCTTCAATGTACTGTATGGTTCTGTCTTAGAATTTGTGTTGCGAAAACTGAGGGAAGTCACAAAAATCTAAATACATTTTTTTTTTTTAAGCGTTTCATTAGTGATACCATCAAGTTCTCAGGTTATAAATCATTGGTATTAGATGAATGAGAATGGAGCATTGGTGGAATGATACTGACAGGGGAAAACTGAAGTACTGGGAGA
>JAKCWW010007888.1:3443-19839 GCA_026260175.1 Reticulitermes lucifugus
TCCTAGTAAGCGAGCGGCCGCAGACCCACGCCTTAGACCGCGCGGCCACTGGGATCGGCAATGTCACAAGTTACTTTCTGATTTTATAATTAAAAATTCTCTTCCCTCATATTCCTACATAATTTATATATTGACGACTCATGTCTGCCTGGATTCAAACTCAAATTCAACGATCACAGTCCCAGCGGAGAATCGAACCCCAATTTCTCGGTCGTCCATTCCGCAGCCAAGTTACTATACCAAGACCCAGCATACGCGCAAATCTATTTCGGTGTTTACGTAACGCGCTGCTAAAATTTATTATCTAACCTACATTACCTCATTAACTCATTGACAATGTAGCTGAAGTGAAACCTAAAGCAATATGATTTGAGGTCAACATGGACTGGATTCAAAAAATTACGACAGGGCCCATGGCTAGCTTATGTGATCATGACACTGTATCATCTGGTTCCACAGAAGGTGGAGGAGTAATAAATTACAAACAAGCATGACATCTTCGCTCCTCTGGGATTTTACGCAGCGTAAAATGGTCGCCATTTACCTACGTTTCGGGATAACCTATCGGTCCCATCAAGTGTCTAGCAGTCCAACAGGAATGAAATCACGCATACAAACGAGCAACTTGTGACTGCGCCGTAACTTTATAGATCGCGTCATCAACACATGTTTTCGTAAGATTCTCGGGGAACTTGCACAAAATTACGTGACAGAATAACAAGGGTAAGGCAGTGATCATTTTATTTGGATGGGCAAGCTTAATGATTCTGAAATGACGACGACGATGCCACGTGGCACAAAAGAACTTGCAAGCTGGCTGAATTCTTTCCGGCAGAACGGGAATGGAGGTACCCAGATGACCTAACTTAAATATAATGAGGTCCTTCGTTGTGCGTCTACAACTCAACCAGCTGTCTTAAGCAGTCGGAAGTTGAGTCCATTGAACCACGACGACACACAACACGCTACAAAGAGAGACATATACATCAGGATTATACAATTCATGATGAATACTAGAACTAAACGCTCTTGACACAGCTGTTGTCATTGCAATTCGATACTGACAGGAGCAGCGGAAGCGGTTCACAGACAGGAGACTGGCGCGGAATTTCAGCTCCATTTACCTGCATTCGTCAGCAGCTCACGTCCTTAATCAGCACATTAAAAAGTTGCTACGCTCATTATTTAGCCTGGTAAAACAACGCGTCTAAACCACCGTAAAAGTAAAGTTGTCACGTTGCTTAAATAAGCACTACGCCAGGAAGACATATGGGGGAATGGAGGTATAGCTCCACGCAATCTCGGTACTGTATGTAAATGATCAGCTTCACGACCCGGCCGTTTTAATCCCCGGGAAGGATACTCCTGTAGCTATTGGACTGTAGACTGTGCGGGCCCCACAGCCAGTCTGGATGCTCCGGAGAAAAGAAAAATGTCTTGCATCTACCGGGAATGGAATGCGATGTCTGGGTCGTCGGACTCGTAGCCTGGTTAATAAAGTGACTCAGCTAGAAGACAACTGAAAATGTATCATATAATAGAACTTTTAGCATTGTTTACAAATGAAAAACCTCTGCGCGACCCAGGATTATCTCTTTAACAATTCTTAAGCAGCGTGACCAACTTGCAAATTCGTATGCACATCTCTCCCCTTCAACAATTCATGTCTCCTTATCTGTCTGCCTGTCAGTATTACCCCAACAAGCTTTCATCATTCTGATCCTATCAATACACTGTCATTCTTTTGTTCTCATTACTGTCATCGTCCGAGGTGGATCCTTGCCGCGACCCACGGCTTCCGAGACAGACTTTACCCGACCTCACACCTTTTCAGTTGCCATAGGTGGGAAGGCGAGAAATCAGGTGCACAGATAACTCCGATTCTGGTGGGCACGAGAATCCTGTCGGGGTGTTAAAGTGATTACATCAGCTAGCGTTGATCAGTGTTGGGTATGCTGAAATACACTACACTTAGCAGCACTAACGAATTTTTGCATAAATTTATTACATGATTTATGTACACACTGGCAATTTTATATGCACACACATAAAGACACACGTGGCAGATACAGAGTCTTCTGTCGTTGGGTGTACAATTCTTAGCGGACATCACGTAAGTCTGATTAGTTAATTTTTAATTAAGTTTTCTGTGTGCACAAAACACCCATAGAGTAAAAGTGTAGAAGTCACACGTGGCTTTGGTTCAAAGGTTAAACCACAAATTTGTCAACGCAAAATATTGGACCTGAACGAAAATTCCACATGATCTAGTTTCTCGCACAAATAACATAAGTGTCACAACTGGACAGAAACTAAGTGAAATCCGAGAGGGTCGGGGGAGTTCTTTCCCATGTAGGGTGCGGATACCGCTGCACAGATGAGGATCAGCGCTCTCAGCAAAATCAAAAGAAAAAAAGTGAAATGTTTCGCTTTTCTCACGCTGACAGGTAGTCTGGCTGGGATTCGAAATCAATAAATGTTAGGCTACATTACTAACGTCTTTGTTTAAAATTCAGAATACATAGACTATGTCTTTATTTTAACAACGTGGCTTATAAGCAGGGCTTTACAGTCTGTGGACTGTAAAATGGACGACGAAGGAAGTGACGTCCCATTTCCACGGAAGGAACAGACTCCTGTCTCAACAGGGCCCGGACCGGATCTGTGTCCTGTGGATTCTTTCTCCGTAGGCAGAGCGACCTTTGAGTGAAGATGACCACTCACTCCAGATCAGTCCACTCCTCCATACGTCTTCATGGGATGTTACCTTACTAAGCACACATGCAACTTTACCCTTATCTACCTTGACCCCTTTCAGTTCTACAGCATTTCTTTCATAATTTTTTTTCTGCACCGGTATACAGACTTCAAGCAGATTGTCAGTCAGTACAAAATATTCTGATAGGAATAATAACAAGGAAGAAAGGAAAATGGTACCTACAATAAAACGATGGAAGGCTGACTGGATTGGTCACATTTTTGCCTTCTAAAATACGTATTAAAGGAAAGATAGAAGGAAGAATAAAAGTGACGGGAAGACGAGGAAGAAGGTGAAAGCAGCTACTGGATGGTCGTAAGGAAAAGGGGAGACACTGGAATCTGAAGGAGGAAGCTCTATATCGCAGTCTGGAGAACTTGCTTTGGAAGAGGCTATGGACCTGTCGGAAGACAGACTATGCAATACATGAATAATAATAATGATAATAATAATAATAATAATAATAATATACTGGAAGTAAGGAGCTCAAGTACGTCACGGACTGATATGAAGTGCCACGACCATCTGCCAACTGACATCAACGGAACGTTTTCCAATATTATGCCATTCTTCCGTTCACATATACGAACACATGCACATGGGTTTATATTAGTCTGTGCTGCGTATCACTTCTTTACTGACCAGCTGACGCTTGCCGGGGACCGGAAACTTGCGACAAAGACGGCAGCAAGGGAAGTCAGCAGAGGAACCACAACTAGTTACTACCACAGAGAAGGCAGGAAACGGGAAGTTAGAACACTTCACATTCCGGTGCATCTACTAAGCAGGAGCACTTTAAAAACGAAAATGTGTGAGGAAGTGTGCGTGCGGGCAACGCGAAGTGACGAACCCGGATCTACGCAAGCAACCTGTCCGTCTCTTGCACATGTTGCCCCGTCTCAGACCAGAGCTTACGTATCGGCACGAACAACGGGTTCTTTGTGTTTTGAACAGCTGCCGGCCGGCCGCATTTGCATCCTGCAGCGCAAATAACTACTACGCCTAACAGAAATGAAATACGGTATTAATGTCTTTGTCCTTGCTGGGTTCCAATGTTACCGCTTGACGTTTCATGCATCGTCTGCTATCAAATAAACGCTTTCCTTGATGCTGCTTCCCCACGACACATTTCACAAGGAACGCATTCTTTTTCCAGGCTTCTTGCCGTCCAGTTTTTGGCTAAGGCGCCTTCCAAATCAATTTTCTCGAACTGATCTCTCAAGCATGAACATTTACAATAACTTATCAGACACACTCTTCAAGGTATACAAGGAAAACGGCAAGTTGGTGGATAGTAGGCTACCGCACGGCTGCGAGCAATGATGGACACCACGAATAACCTAATCAGCATAGTCGACTGCGGGGATCGAACCCAGGATTTAGGTTTTTTCTTCTGAACTACAATGCATGAGTTTTCAGAGATTTCAAATAAATGTAAGCGATCTTAACATAGCGCCGTCTCCCTCGTTTGTCTGTACCAGTGTTTCTCAATTTTTCCTATTTCTTTGCTCGCGGCCCCTTTTCAGCTTGATTTATCTGTGTGGCCCCCACCCCCGTAGGCGCTGTTACGTATGAAAAGGAGTTACTGTATTTCCAGATTGTTGATTTATATATTAGAATATATACTATATATATTACTTCTATTTACAATATTGTTTTCTTTTTAATGTTTTGTTTATGTATAACACATTGTTTACTTATACAAGTAAAAATATCTTGTTAACATCTGGCACTGTGTTCAGTGTGTTCCTTGGGACTGATGAACACTTGCAAGTTTTTGAATGTCCGGTTGCAGTGCAGTCAGTGATAAGCGAAGGTCATCTCTCCTCACAATATCAAGGCGGTTACGTACGTTTGACAGCAAATAAGTCACCCAACTGACACCAGACTCAACCAGATAAGATGTGGGAAAAGCAGTAAAATACAGCTTTGCATTCTGTACTGCGGGGGACGCAGGGGAAAAGGGAACGTTTGATTCAATTTTAAATTTGGAATATTTTATTTATACAGTGAAGTTTCAGTGGTCAACTCGAAAGTTACGGTGGCCCCCTAATTTTCCGTCATTTTCCTGTGGTCCCTTAGAAACTTGGTGTTGCCCCCTGGGGGGCCATATGGCCCCCGTTGAGAACCACCGGTCTATACAATATTCCGTATAGAGCTGAGCCGATCCAGGTACTAACAAGTAAAGAGGAGGCTACGATGTGCAAATTCATACATTTGACACCGCAGTAACTTTATTCTGAACAATGAAACATCGTGTGCTGTGAAGTCAATTCACGCAACGAGTAAAAGTGAAACAAAGAGTGGCGCACAGCCGACTGACACATTTCAGAACACACTTTTCCCCACGACGGGGGGTAGGGGGCAGAGTTTGCACACCGAGAAACAGATGATGTCATGCCATTTCAAAACATGTTCCGTGACAATGGATCGGTGGAGTATGTAGCTTGTTAACTACTTACGAAAAGAATTTCGTGTGTCGGGTATCCCATGACCCGTACGGTCGCCGGACTTCACGATCCCGGATTTCTTCTTATGGGGAAACTTGAAAGCAAGCGTATACAGGAATCGCCTACACACAATACAGGAGCTGAAGCGCGCTATTGGGGATGAAATTGCGATCACGAATCAAGAGCTGCTGCGCCGAGGTTTTGACAGCTTTATGAATCGTTTAAGATAATTCGTGGCAAATGAAGGAGGCCACCTTCAAGATGTTATCTATCCATCAAAAGTAATAAATAAGTACCAAATTGTTTCTTTTGCACTTAAAAATGGTGCATTCCATTTTGTCCCTTTCTTGTTGCGTAAAATATTATCATGTATCAAACAGTGTCAGTCAGCTTAACTTTTTGTTCACCGTGCGTTATGGTAATATATAAATGGACTAATCAACCAACAGCTGCACTAATTAAGCTTTATTTAACACTTTAAAATTGCCCTACATATGTTTCGGTCACAAAGTGACCACGCATAACTTAGTAAACAATGGACAACGTGAAGTGAAGTGCACACACGTGCGTACGACGCCCCTGATGATGGTCACTTYGTGACCGAAACATATGTAGGGCAATTTTAAAGTGTTAAATAAAGCTTAATTAGTGCAGCTGTTGGTTGATTAGTCCATTTATATAGTGTCAGTGTCTCTCTATTAATCGCAGCTCGAAGGTGTCCCCGGCGTAGCCTACTTTACGGTACTATCCAAACATCCCGTTCAAGCGTTCAGTATGTACAGTATATGCAAAGCCGTGTTGGGGTAGGCTTTCTCGCATTCTCTTATTCATCTCTCTACCATCTCTGGCAAGTCACAGTTCGGTAGACAAGAGAAAATGTGCTGAAGCCGTCTGAAAGCATTCAGATCTGGCTACAGGACCTCTTTTTTATTGAAGGGCCCCGTAGCAGACGCTACGGACGCACCGCAGCCTTGAAGGCTTATTGTGCAACCCTGTGATAAAGATGAAGATGATAATGAGGTTTTATCCTGCTTTTCCATTTTAATGGAGCACCGGTGGAATGAAATTGACACGGAAAAACCTGTCCCAGTGTCATTTGTCCACCACAAATCCCACATGGACCGAGCCAGGAGCGAACCCGGGCCTCCGAAGTGAGAGGCCGACAACTAACCGCCTAAGCCATGGCAAGGTCCTGGCTACAGGACTTAACCCTGCCACTAACTGGATTGACACGAAGCCTGCAGTCACAGAGCGAAAGAATGTGGCTAAACGCAGTTCAATTCTCAATCCAGAACATCAAAACGATGTTCGAAATGAACAACAACAATAGAACGGCGTGCTCCAGCAACATAAACATGTTCCTCCGCATCGCAAGTGAACAGTAATTTATTTAACTGAATCGTTTATAACTGAAGACAGGTTTAATGTGAACTCTGAGTACGTCTTGGCGGTGAATAATTAGCCTGCGTTTTTCAGGTATCCATGTTATACGCTGTAGTCTGACAGACACGTATCGGACTTCCTACAAAGCCACCATCAGCACATCCATCTCTGCTAACAGGGTACGATGGTGACCATATACCAGATTACACGGCGTCACATCCCAGACGAATGCTTCTGAAGATTTTAGAGGCTTAACAAGGACGTAACTTTTCACCAAATACGCTAGTGATTATGGCATGCATGGCAAATGTACTGGACTGTACCTTAATAAAGGACATCACGTTGTGTTTAGATAACTAATTACGTAATTGTTAAAATACCATGAAACACAACTATGTGTTTGTTACGTAACAGGAAGCTGCATGAAAATGTGTCGGTCTTAACGGATCATCAGGCTAAGTATGAGAAGTATACGTACATGATAATTATACTTTATTTTCTTACTTATAGTAAATTTTTATACTTACCCTGATGATGGGTCTATTAAGACCGAAACATGTTCATGCAGCTTTGTGTTACGTAATAAACGCATAGTTGTTTTTGATGGTATTTTAACTATTATGTAACTAATTACTGGACTGTAATAAAAATACAAGAACGACCTGTAAAATTACACTTCTTCCGTTGTTATAAAAATGGAGAACCTGTCAACCACCAGCAAGCACATATCACGCACCTTGATTTCAGGCTTCCGCCGCAATGTTGAGTCCGAGAGTCCATCTTTCCTTCTCGGACTCTTGACCCGTGCAGGCGGGACCGAAACGTTGTCCCGAAACGTCGGTAAACAATTAACATACGACGCCGCGTAATATCCCAGAAGAGCGCAGATCACATATCATGCAGATTTCGATCTCCTGTTTCCATGGCCCATGACGACAATCAGAACTGAAACGGTCCGTCTCCCTTCCACAACAGAACGCAGTGACACGTTAATCATGCTTTTCACACTCTCAAACGTCAGTGTAGAAGCGCAAAATAGCAACACTTTATTAGCCGTAAAACATGTGGTACTTCGGCTCTAAAGAAAGTTAGAATTCTGTAACAAACGACATCATTAAAGTGTCCAATAAGACTATGAACTGCACCCAAATCACCAGCCAATAGCCGTAACGCTTGCTTTACTTGGTGGCAAAGCAGCAGGCGATCGTGATAGATAACTTCCTTCCAGAGCCAATGTCTGGATGTATGTAGCTACTAGCTTCCTTTTATATGACGGCCATATTTTCAAAAATAGAGGGGTCCAAGGCAGGGCGTTCCTGTGTTTAATTGGGCACTAAGACTTACGGGGGAACACGACACTAGGTGTAGGGGACCGGTCAGCTTCACACCTCCGGCCGGTTTATCCCCATCACCAGATGCATAGGGCAAAGGACGGGCAACAGAAACGGTCTACATTCTGTGCAGAACAGGAAAATCTCTGAACCTACCGGGAATCGAGCCCCGATTCTCCGATCATGAAACCCGAAGACGAGTCACGATAACGGCTGAGCTACCCAGGCTACGTAAAGTGCAGTAACAGTTACATTAGATCGCCAGGGACTACAATTACATTCACGTCGTGGTCTTCTGAGTTATAGCATCCTGAAGACGCAGGCAGTATGTTCCTCCGAAACCTTGGTAACCACCCACCAGCCTACACTGTATAACTGAAGATAAAAATATAAATATTCAATGCCGCAAGAAACCCGAAGCTTATTAACATTTAAACTCGCCCGTTAACTTCTGGAGCAGACGATTATTGTGAGTCACATCGACTGGCGACGGACAGGCGCGATCACCCTCATTACGACGGAGTTCCTTCTTAGATGGAGAACGAGATGGATGGTCCGTGTACTTCGAGTTAGTAACATCCTTGTAAATATGGTTCCATTTGACTCAATAAGGGGAAATGTGAAGTGTCTGGGGCCACACCGAACACCGTATTTCAGCTCACGACTCAGCTTTGCGACCCCAGACGCTGGGTAGATGCAGGAGAATGTATGGGAGGATTCGCGGAAGGAACCCGTGGAACGGTGGACATGGTGCCGTATACTGTTTGAAAACATTTGTTACAAGAGCCGGTATAAAAGCACAGTGGTGGCCCAGCACTGTCAACTGGTGAGAATGTCTTCTGTTACCAGTTGCGTGAAGCGCACCAGTTAGAATTGGAGGTGTGTGTTGAAAATGTCTTCCGTTGGGGCAAAGCACAGTTCGGAACTGTATGAATTCACCCGCTCAGATGAAAAAGCCTTGAGCATCACAAGGATCAGAGAGTTGTGTGGGCGAAGTGCATGTCGGTATGGTAGGGCCACACTTAACGCCCGCTCCGTGCTGCCCACAGCCTCCAGCAGAACTCCTCCACACACACACACACACACACGCGCTTCTATTGTGTGTGTGTACGTGTGTGTCCATCTCTGAACATACACTTTGTGACTATCGAAGCGTACGAAGTACAGACGCATTTGCCTGAATGAACCTTCACGTCGTCTGGACAACATTTAATACAGGGCCACTGAAAATGAGTATAAAATTTAGAAGTCCTGGCTTCGAGTCTCGTCAAATTCAAATTAAAAATCACTTAATATTTTAGGAAACTGAACAGTGTCAACATTACAAAACTCCTTAGTCCCACCTTCAAAAACGGTCAAAAACATAGGATTTTTCCACACAGCGTATTTATGTTTCTTATGATCCTCACAATAAATACCGAATATATCCCTAAACAGCACTTATCGATTGGCTTTTCTAGCGGACAGAGACGTGTTCTGTATGGGACAGGAACTTAAGTTTTGTATATATTTTAAGCAAACATTGGTCTTCAAGCGGACAAATTTAAACACGGCAGTATTAATATCTATAATTCACCGAACGTCACGGTCGAATGATTAGCACAACCGCTTCGTGTATTCGGGAGGCCTCGGTATCAAACTCCTTCCGGAGACCGGATATCATGAGGTTCTTGATGGTTTCCCTCAGTTCCTTCAGGAAAATTCCGGAATAGTACCTCAAACGAAGCCACAATCTGAACTACTCACAGCGTCGTTAAATAGACGACACATAAAAGTAAAAAGACAGGAAATGGTCGTATAACGTAACATTAAGGCGCGTTCACGTAACCATTGTTGCCGTGGAAAAGCAATAAGCATTACATATTCTGAGCGTGTGTCTGTAGCGTTAGTTATCCAGCATTAAAAGCGCATGCGCCGTATTATATTGATATCTGTGGCCTCTCTGGTTTACCATATTTTTCCACGTTATCTAAAAAATGGCATAGTTTTCGGAAAAATGTTATTGAACATAACATGCGTGCTTTGATTTTCTCTACAACTTTTGTCTGAAACACTTCTCATTCTAAGCATTCAGCGAGATATTATCATAAACGTACACAGGTCTTCACGTAAAGTACCCGTTATTGTTGTCAGATTTTAATCAAACTCGAATTTTCCTGACAGATTTTCGAAAAATCCTCAAACATCAAAGTTCAAGAAAATCCGTCCAGTGGGGGCCGACTTGTTCCATGCGGACAGACATGACAAAGCTAACAGTTGCTTTTCGCAGTTTTTGAGAACGCGCCCAAAAACGCAGTATGATTCACTGCCACCAAAAATATTTCGTCGCCCTCCTGAGGCTTGAATAATTTGCCGTCAATGAATCCTCTTTTAAGTAGTTTTTCCACTAACATTTGTTATCACCTCCCCTCGGCACAGATGGCAAGCGCACACTCCTACCTGTATGTGATTCCCCACAACTTCGCAATATGAGATAATAAGGTTGGGGAGCAGGATCACTTTACAGGACAAATTATCCTGTCGCAGGTTGACGTAATTACACACCCACCTAACAGCTTACCCACCCTAAAATGGCTCCTGCAGCTGGAGTGCCTAAATCCAACTTGCACTCTACAATCCGGGAAGTGGGAGAACACTGATCAAGGCTTACGATGTACCAGATTACTTTAAGATCTCTTGATCCTGTAGGCCTATTAAGGTGTACAAAACTACTTGTCCGTTAGGTATTACGGTTATGACACAGAGCAGTTCGGTAAATACGTACCAACGTTTCGCAAGAACCTGCTGCCTCCGTCTTCCGGGGAGAAACTAAAACCTTGCACTTTGACCCTTGTATTATGTAGCTGAAAAAACGTGGTCTCTAACTACGACAACACAAGCAAGCCGAGACCCTTCCGAAATAAAAGGTTATAGAAAACGTGATCTAAGACATATTAAATAAGTGAGAAATGGAGGAGCCTAAACAAAGAGAAGCTTTTATTTGCACTATTCTCCCGGTACTTTAATGGTAATTACTTAAATAATGATGGTTTAGATTGGCTGGACATGCAGCCTGGATTCATAAACAAGGAATATATACAGCATTTACATGGGAAGTTTACGACAAAGTGACGGCTCGGAATGTAGAATCTGTACAAAAAATATGTACGGCTGATTCTTGTGGTCCTCTGCCGCACGACACCGTGTTGCTGTGGTCTGGTAAGTACCAACATGCATTATGGTGGAAGTCTGCTATGTTATGGCTAACGTTCTGTCAGCATGAACATGGTAACCACGTTACTTAAACACACAATTCAAGGCATTTTGCACACGATACCGGCACCTATCATAGGAATTAACTATTGTAAATTTGTAGTTATTCAAGTTAATTAATCGGCATTTATGGGTATTGAGAATTAAAAGTGTTACTGTCAATTTTAAATTGACAGCCATCATTAACACAGAGTTCATATACAGGTACCTTCTGAATAATATGTGGTGGGACCCACTATGTTCGTAATTCCAGGCGTTGGGGTGTCAGGGTTCAAGAACCTCTGCAGCAGCTATGTTGTGATGGGGCTTGAGAACACACGTTATCAGGGGGACTTATAACTTGCATTACGTGGACAATGAACCTTGCCATGTCCTGCAATTTTAGTTAATTTATACCTACATGGCATTGCATACATTATTTAGGAAAAAAAACAGCATATGAAAAAGACATATTACAGGTTGCCTTCAGCTAATAGGATGTGTAAACATATTAATGAACAAAAACAAAAACACGCAGCTTGTTTTAAGGAGGAAAACGGAACTCGCGTTAAGATCTCAATCCTTGCTGCTGCACATAAATATTCGAAAATCCCACCGTCAACCTCAGTGCACCTTGCAACTCGTGTGCCAAGATCGCGTGTTGTTCGTCTAAGCTGTTTATCTTCACGTTTCTTTATGCGGGAAGCAGCATCCAAAATGCGAGCGAGCAATTCCTCTCGTGTATCCAGCTTTGTTTTGTAAACTTCGCTCTTCATCCAACCCCACAAACAGAAATATAATGGATTCAAACATCTCTGTAACCATTCAGAATTAGACACATGTTCATATAAACATCTTTTTCTCACAATGACCGATACTATCACCTCTCAAAATATTTACCTTTCCTACTGAATCACCCTGTATTTATTTGTATGTGCAAATTGTTGGTTATATAATTAGAACTGTACCTAATTACACGGAATGAATAATGTTAAAACAGTATCACAACTAATACATCAACCAACAAATACACTTAATAAAATACAATTCATATCAAGTATTAAACTCCTACAAGCTTCGGCAACGGGGTGCCATCCTCAAGGAGTTTTAGAACAGAGGCCTATAAGCCCAACACGCCAATCTCGGTATTACACTGCCCGTATCGAATGTTTAGAACGTTAACATTCTAAAATATATAAAAAGCCGATAAGCATTAAAATTACAGCACTGTGATATTACAATTATATGATAAGAACAGTTCCAAGTAGAAGTCCGTAGTGTTTATGATCTGTACGGAGTATGCACACAAACATCTGTCTCGTTCTTACGCGATCCGCCGGGATCTCGTCACATGGAGCGTGCAATGTGCGTCGTGTCGGGCGGTGTAGTATACCCCATTACCGAAACATGTAGGAGTTATACTTCTTAAGAATTATTTTTATTAAATGCATGTTGGTTTATGTATTAATTGTAAGAATATGCACGGTTTGAGCAATATAAAATCAGTATCACAACGTTCATTGTTCAGCTATATAAGTTTCTACAGGAATGTTCGAAGGCATGAATATTTAACTAATTTTGCATAGGAGTAAATTACAATTAATCCACCACATTACGTACTTCTGACATACGTATTCACGTTAATGCATGGGCGCGTGGTTCATTTACTGACGATGGTGATAAGCCAAATCACGCCTGGCAGTTAATTCGGAACCCTTTCGTACTGAAATATTAAATATTTTGATTCACGTATATTTTACAGCTAGTTAATAATTTGCATACAATTAAAAGAACTAAAATGTTCGCGACACGCTTATCGACGTTTCAGACGCCACCCATATACGCCGAAGAAGTAGCAGGTGCTATTTTACTTTTAATTACAACTGTTATCGGTAAGTACTCAACAATACAATAACATTAAACGAAACATCTGACGTTCTCTTCGTCCTGTAAATCGACCTACGTTGAGATGTGCTGATATTTACGGACGCGAGTTTCATGCTCGCTGCCCTGTCGTAAACAGCCGTCGTTTACACGTTACGTCACTCAAAAACTGTTACCTGTTTCACAACGCAGTACTTCTTACGTAGTGTCCGTTAATTTCAAACCAAATAATCAGCTACAGTCTTCAGACCATATCAGAACCGAAATATACTTGTTAGACACTGATGAGTAATTCGCACCAACTGCTGTATCTGCAACAACTTGTCGTTACCTGCCTAAATCAATTTACACCGTAATAAGATCATGTATGACGTAACTATAACTACGGGGAATGAAAGTTATTACACGTTAGGAATAATAACACTGCTGAGGAGGCTGTTCTTAAAAGCAAAGGAAAAGCAAATTTGCCTTAACTAAATGTTTATATAAGAAGAACATCGTAGTATACACCTGATGCTGATGTTTGGAATCCCACTGTGTTATCTACAACAATAAACAGTACTAAACACCATCGCCAGAACTTTTTCTTATTATTAAAATAAGTAGTCGCATCATCTCAGAGTAATATGTTTCAGACAATAGTCAATCATTTTCAGGCTAAACCGATACGTATAAAAATGTAAACACACTAAAAATGTATAAAATTATGAGAGTTACGTGTAATTTTGGAATGAGATCTCACCCTTACAAAAGTATTGTAACATAAATTGCCTTTGTTCTTGTTCCTGTATTAAGTTGCGCAGAGATTGATATATATATTCAAATTTATTTTATTATAATATTAAATTTACTATTATATTATTATTATTTAATAATTGAAACATTATTTTGTTATAAATATAAAGTCTTCACTAATTGTTATTCTTTGGTTCTTTATTGGCTAAGTGTGTTGTTTTACTGAAACAACCGATAATGTAATTGTTATGTTCACAATCGCTGGAATAAATTGTCAATAAATAATAATTGATGCATATACTAGGAGGTTATAGAATTTTTATAATTTTAATAATTTCATTATTACTTACGTAACAGTTGTAGCTATGGTTGTATTTGGATGAAATATTCCTTCAAGTGGTATTGGATATTATGTGACCATTTCTATTGTTTTTGTTATGTATTTAAAAACCTATATTGCGACTTCGCGTCAATGTACTTTAGAACAGGATTTATCATGTCCACACACTTTCACCAATGGAAGGGTCCTGGCACTCAGGTAGGTACGTGATGCTTATTGGACCAGTATGGACAAGTTGGTACCATCTGTGTTATTTCATGTTATACTACTATATAAAATGCGTATTTTGTTTCCACTAACTGTAATTATGTCATTAATGTGTGTGTCATTTTTTGTTTCTTTGTATATATAATATTTTTAGACCGTATTCATATAATTTCCTTTATTCTTAATGTGTAAATTTTCCATAATACATATGCTATATTAGCATATTATTTTGTCTGTTACTGACTATCTGTAGACAAGAATGTCATGGACACATCTGAAATAACCCATTATATGACGTTTTATTAACGAATTTAAAATTTGATTATGTTCAATGAACGCAAACAGAATTCCAAAAAGGATGGATGAAGTAAGGGCTCCCATTTCTACACCTTCCTTTTGTATACAATGTTGTCCGTTAAAACAGAAGTAATTTGTTTCAAAACAACATAGCATAGAATTAATATTTCGTTGTTTAGAGTCGAGTTAATTTGTGGGAATGTTTGTAAACATATTACTTACGTATACCAAACGAAGCAAATTTTGTATCGTGTTCAAATGGGATTTCTTGTGTATCATTGTTAATTGAAGAGAGGTTTTTGTATTGATTGAATAGGGAAGCAGAGCATACAGTTTTTAAATATCAGAAACAAATTTCGCTAATTTACATGTAGGTGTATTTTGCCAATTTACAATGGGTCTAATGGGGGCATTTTTTGTGTGTCTTTTAATGAGACCTATAGTGGTCGGGGTCGGTTTTAAATTTAAATATTTCCATTTTTGTTCTTTTGGTGTTAACATATTGCTCTTATTTATGTTTTCCCTAATGCTTCTTTTTTTGAATGAACTAGTAGGGTCTGTATTGGGTACATAAAAACTGTTATTACTAAAGAAATCGTTAATTTCGTTGTTATAGGCAGCTTCTTTAATTATAAATAATGCATTTCCTTTATCTGATTTGGTAATTAATGCATTATTGTTGTTGAGTACTTCTTTGATGTTTTTTATGAATGGTTTCTTTCTGTTGCTAATCTATTATTGTAGTATTTAATATGATTCTCATGTTGTTTGTATATATTTTCAACGTTATTTCAATAAAAATACTTCACCAATAACGAACAAAAATAACCATCAGGAAAGATTTTATATGCATAATAAAATAAAGTGTTAATCATAAACAATATATAATGAATAGTAAACTTTAAGATATAACGATATCTGCGCAACTTAAAAAAATAAAGGCAATTTATGTCATAATACTTTTGTAAGGGTAAGATATCATTCCAAATTGACACGTAACTCAAGAGAAATAATTGCTGTCAACACAACTAGTAAGTACACTTACCAGTTGTGTTGACGGCAATTATTTGTCTCGTTATTATATCTGACACAACGGGGTGACAAACTTAAAAAACACGTAGCTTTAGTCGAAACATGTTGCTATGAGATTATGCGAGCAATTATTTTAAAAATAATAAAGATTTGCGTTGACGGTGTGTAGTTATGTTTATTATCGTGGTATAAATACTCGACTAGCTAATACATTTTTCGAAAATGTGATAAAAGCAAGATATTTCGGACGGAGTGTAGGAAATCAAAACTATGATTCATGAATAAAGAGCAGATTATATCCCAGGAATACCTGCCACCATTCAGTTCAGAATCTTATGCCTTCCCGTCTGCTATGAAAACGCCTACAGACAGAAATGTCACCTGCTGTTTTGTATGTCTGTGAAACCTGGTCTGTCACCCCAAGGAAAGACAACAGGTCGACGGTGTTCTGGTGAACAGAATACTGTGAACTAGAGTAAGGAGTAAGAGTGGAACGGGAAAAAGCTGCATTATGAGGAGCTTCATTATATGTAGGCCTACTCTTCACCCAGTACAGTAGGGCATTCAAATCAAGCATGACGGGACAGGCAAAGCAAGTAGCTGGCGTGGGACATGGGAATACACATCAAGTTCATTTGGAACCTCCGAAATGAATAAACCACTTGGAATACCCAAGAGTAGATGGTATATTGCCGATCCCAGTGGCCGTGCGGTCTAAGGCGTGGGTCTTCGGCCGCTCGCTTACTAG
>JAKCWW010007889.1:0-27785 GCA_026260175.1 Reticulitermes lucifugus
TATGTATCGTTCAAATTTTCCGGTCCCCTGAAAAACGATGGATAGAGGTTTCACTGTATTATTGTATGATCTGTAGCAATGTGACAGACTTCACTCCCCAGCAAGTTTCAGTGATAGGTGAAGAAGACATGAATGCTTCTTTCATTTAGCTAGAAGCATGCTAAATAGCATTAACGGCATGTGTACAGACAGTATCCAATTTATGTAAGGGTTCCACTCTGCAAACCTGTATGTAACTCCACAATTTACATATGTCAGAAATTGACCCATTACACATTAAACCTTAAAAATGGTTGCGGTTTCAGTAAATAAGTCAAGTGGAAAAATAATTCTTTAGGGAGTGTATGTCGGTTTGTATGACATAGTTCCAACAGCTGTTAATTTTTACAAAATATTTCTGGTAATGGAAGTTGACATTCTGACGAATGTAACATAATATTTGTGTATCTTCAGTTCCTTTGTATGTGCTTTATATAAGGTAGGGCTTATGTAACCTGGGGGTTGCCTGTATTTTTATCTCCTGTGGTACTGATGATTTTGTGACTGGATTTACAAAAGTAACTGTAGATTGAATTAATTTTGGTGTGTGGCAGTTGCTGCGAGCGTATTTTTATTGTTGTTTATTTGCCATTTAATTTTTGAAACAGACTGTAACTTTTTTATTGTGGTTTTAAGTTTTGTATTAATAACAGTTAATATTTCTGTTTTTGCAGTTACCAGTGACCCTGTATCAAACATTTGATCAAAGCATGTGTGAACGTCTGTTCCATTGCCTCTGTGTGAAAGAGGACACTCGAATGCAGTTGTCAGCATGCACACTACTTGTCAGAATGTGTGGATTGCAGCCTTGGTGGGGTGACTTCTTGGCAAAAACTATCACCAGACTATACAGCTCACAGAATACCTCAATTTTCCCTCAGGATAGGTATATGTAAATCATTATATTTAATTGTACCTGCTTCCTACATAATCACTGCCATTTTATTCTCATTTGCAGTAATTAATGTTCATGAGAGTTAAGATGTTCACAGCAGTGTTGCTGTGATTCAGATCTTGAATGTGGTATCATGTCATTAGGTGAGCACTTCCAGGCATTTTGAAGGCACATAGTGCTTTCAAAACACCAAGAACTGCTCATGCAATGACACATTCCCACTTGAATTCTTAGTATCCATGATTTCAGACTCCTTTCTCTTTGTTCTGTAACCAACATTAGGTTTTGGGTTCGCAAACACATCTTATTCCATTTAACTCCAGTAGGGTTCCTTATCTCCAGCCTAACCTCCCTGTGGTGTCACTGCCACGGTCAGAGCTGTTCTCATTAGTTTACAACAGTTCTTCACTCTCTGACTGCACTTCTAGGGATCCATATAGTTACATATCTCCAATTAAATATGGTTTCTCCTATAGATAATGCATTCCAACAACATTTCTGCAAAGAGCATTGTACCTTATGTTGATCTGCTTTTGAGTGATGGCACCATATTGCCATTGTTTTGGCAGAGGCTGCTGTCTCCATTCTCAGGGTGGAGGAGTAAGGCAGTTGGTGGAATCAGTTGTGATGTACAGATGTAGAGTTGGGAACACAGACCAGGTCTGCATGGTGCCATCATGCAAAGGCAGGATCAGCATCATTGTTGAACTCCATGAAAGCCTTGAATCATCAGTTGTGCATTATGTTGGGTTAGAAGTACTTAATAGTTGTGACTTCCTTTGCAGTGAATTGTTATTTTACCAACTGCTGTTACTAATGGAACTGACTGTGTTACCTCTTCTTATGCAGGGTGTTCATTTTGTTAACTTACTTGGGAAGGAAGTCCCTAGCAGGTGGTGCACCTCGATGCTCAGTTTTGGATAGTGTACTGGGAACACTCACCAGACTTCTCTCTCCTCTTTCAACGTATGAAGCTGGATTTCTGCGAGCTGAAATGGATTTGTCCCTCATTGGCTGGATCCTACTTTTCCTCTCAGTTTGTCTCGATTCCAGTGGTACCTGTCGTGGCTCAGAGGATGTGGCTGATAAATCTAAAGACAGAGACCAGGGTAAGGTAACTGCACATTTTGTTGACTGAACAGTGACAGGCAGTAGATGTGAGTTTTGTTTTGAGTGTGTCTTTAATGTCAACAGAGATTAAGTGGCGTTTACAAAAATATGCATATGAAGGAGACAATAGAAATGTGGTTGCACTCCAAGAATTTCAGTAGGGAAATGTGGCTTCATTTTAAGAACGACATGGTGCTGTGTAATGAACTTACTGAAACAGACCAGAGAGGTGTCCAATGGCAATCAGTGCAAAACACAGAGAACTTTGGACTCCACCGACTAACCTATTAGCTTGGATTGTACCATGGTGCAGATATGTCATTCAGGTTGGCTGGCTGTCAAGTTATATCAGGACCATCATGATGGAGACATAGCTTGTCTTTGAAGTGTTGGTTGATTTGAACCACCTACTGTGGCTGTTAGCACGAGAAGTTGTTACGGTAATTCAAGCATACTGAGACTGGGCAAATGAATTTTGTCACTTGGCTAATAGATGTAAGTTGTGTTTCTGGGGTCCTCTCTGCATGTGTGTTCACTTTATACATTGTGTTAGAGAACACACAAAAAAAAACAGTTGAGAAGGAGAGGATAAACTTCTAGACCAGCGGTCTTTAATACATTAGCAGAAAACAAAAACATTTACAGTGTAACTGTTCACACAGTGAACTTTTTTAGTTTGTTTTTAGTGTAGATTGGACAGACTGAAATATATTCAAATAATGGTTGTCGTTGGGTTTCTGCATTACTTAATGTTTAAATGTTTTTGATATTTTGTAGCAACACACTGCCTCCATCGCCATCCATGTTCACTAACTACATGCAAGTGGATGCTGAACTGATACAGAGGAACAGAGCTGTTGGTTATGTGGGACAGTTTGAGGATACTGGGCCAGTCACAGCTGCAGGTGGGGGGAAGAGGGGATAGGACTTGTACTGAGCCACTGGGTGTTCAGAATTTCACAAAGGCCCTTTTCAGGGCTTCAGTCAGTGGGTTGTATGGCCAGTGATTTTTCTCCTTTCATAGCTTTGATAGGCCAGTTCTCTTGAACCTTCCAATATAGCTGCCATATTTTTTTCACCTCATCACTTGGGCATCCACTTAAACCAACTAAGTCACTCTGAAGATGGCAGCAATATGTTCCTCTGAAATGCTGAAACATTTAAATGGGCTGAGGCAATCCTATCTGCTTTTTCCCATTCTGTTGCTACGAAATCATTACACAGTGTAGAAACACCAGATGTGACCATCATTTGAACACCAGCTGCCATGACTGAAACATGTTATGTGATAACCTGATACTGTCCAGGAGTGACTTCACGGTGGGACTTCATCCAAGGAGAAGTCGCAATGCAGCGGCGGATGGCCACCGCAAATCGCTGCAATGCTTCTAGGAGTTACAGGCGCAAGTTGCAGAAGCGTCTCATGCACCATAAGCAGCAGCTTGAAGATCTTGAAGCCGCAAAGAAAGCATTCCATGCATCAACGCAGGTATGGCAGCCAGTCAGATCTGTATATTTGTACAGTGTTCACATGGAAAAGGAGAACGTACGAATAATTTGCAAAAGGCTGCTATGGCATTCTGTGATTTTGTGGTATTAAACCATTTGCAAAGTTTTGTTGACTTTATGTACATGTAACAAATCTTCCACTGCATTGTGGCAGGTTTTAAGAAGTCTAGCCAAAAATAGCCTTCAGGGAATAGTACTTAGAAAGGAATAATAAATAACATAACTGAAGATCTTATGATGTTGCTTATGATGCTGTCAGTTACCAAGATTATGTGGTCTTTAGTGGAATGAATATGGAGCATTGGTGGAATGATACTGATGGAAGAGCAGAAGTACTTGCAGAAAAACCTGTTTTTCAAAGTCTTGGACCAGTCCTGGGTCCCACCCAGCCCTCTGTTCAAGGGGTATCATGGGTTCTCTCTCCAGGGGTAAAGCAGGTGATGTGTGAAGCTGACAGCTCACCTCCATCCATTGCTGAGGTTAAGAATGAGTGGAACTGTACTTCTACTTCCCCTGTATGGCTTCCTGGCATTGACAAGGACAACTGTACCTTTTTTCCTTTATATATATATATATGTCTTAGAATTTCAAAAGCATTTCAGTAAACCAAGGCTGCAATTAATACTTTTTAATAAAGCTGAAAACATATTTTTGATGGGATGTTACCTTTGTTTATTCACTGTTATGAATTTTCTCTCTCTCATTTCTTTCCATGTCAGTGGTCAGATCACCACGTTTGATGGTTTTATTCTCTGCATATTTATTGAACCTAAAATTGCTGGATAACAGATACAGTTCATCTTCAGCAATGCAATGCCTATTTTCCCTTGTTTATACTTGAAAAGTTTTAATGTGTGCATTGCATGGAAGATAACCATGAGTACTGCTTATTATTCAGGGCTATTATTTTATCTGACAACTTGTATTGCTCATTACTCAGACCATTTTGTATGACTACAGGTAGTGCTACATTTGCTGCTATTCTCATGTGTTGTAATTGATTTTTAGCCTGATGTATTGCAGTTAATATCATGTTTTTACTCACCATATTTAAAGAACGTTCTGGAAATGTCATCTCTTGTCACATCTAACATCTTCATTTAATGCCAATATTTTATTAGTTAAGTGAGTAAACAGGAAGTGATCTAACAACAGTTGTCAGATAAAATAATGTACCTTTATCTCAGGAAGTTAATGCAGTCTAGTTGGGGTATGCAGTGCGTGTGCTCAGCCTCTGATTACCATGTTCTGTTCTGTTTCTTGTGGAAGGCGTTGTCAGCACTGTCAAGTCAAGCAGCAAACTTGTCCAGCAAACTGGAAGCAGCTTTGAAGCAGCAAGAGCAGTTCTTTAAGACAACACTGAAACAACACTCAACCAAAGTAAGTTAGGTACATAATTGGGTCTGACAACTGTCTGTTGTCACTCCAGACAGCTCTCTGATTGTGGTAACGTAGCCCACTTAGGCTGTCACTGACATGCATGGCAGAATAGGAGCAGAACGTGACAGGACATAAAATAGTAGTTTCCTGTCTGCTTATGAATTAAACATTAAATAGTGCAAACAACTGAAATTATTGTGGGTTGATCCATTTCAGCATTTTAAGGACATTCTTCAGATACGTCGGACTGATGGCCCATCACTACTCAACAAGCATGGTTTGTCTGTTCCACGGCCCTTTAACACACCAGTCAGGGAGAGAGATGAAAGTGAAACGGAACGCGACCTGAACTTGTGTCTCCCACAGGCACACTGCTTGCCTATAGCAAAAGGTTTAATTGCACTTATACTGCAGATGGACTTCACTTGCAACATTGATATGTTCCTGCTGGCGTGTAAAGTTGTGGCTCGCATCGTTTTGTCAACAAGGCCTGCCATTACACTTGGCGAGTTGATGACGCAAGATCAGTTACTGCATTTGGTGAGACTAGCTGTGTGGAATGATCAGCATAAAGCTTCATGGGGTGGGCCTTGGGCTTCTCATGCTATCTGCTGCCTGCTTCAAGATATTCTGGAAGGAGTGAGGATGTATCCTAATCTTGGCAGCCAAGAAGGAAGTCCTGCAGAAGATATCTTGGACCGTGTAATGTCCACACCTACTGCCATAACAGAGGCTGAAGAGCCAGTGTCCGAACCTAGTACGAGTAATGTTCAAGAAGCGGAAGAGGATTTTAACATTGAAGATTCTACTGATGCTTCTACACCTGGTAAACTATGTCTATAAACCATGTGGGCTCTGATTATTCACGTCTTCTGGGATGTGGCGCTGTGTTTAGACAAGTAATTTCCAGGATTTTGAGGGACCATAGTGCCTTCATCTTCAGGGTCAGGCAGTCCAGGAACATCCCAGAAGATTTGAATTATCAGCAACATGACTGGGAGGTTCTTAAATCTTGCATGACAAGTAGCAACATTTTAGAAGAGCCTGTTGCTTGCAACAGACTGCTCTGAAATGTTGATTTCAGGCTTCCGCCGCGATGTTGATGAAATCTATGGTCTTTTGGGTTGTTACACGGCGTCATGTGGTAATTGTTTACCGACGTTTCGGGACAACGTATCGGTCCCATTCTCACGGGTCAAGAGTCCGAGTAGGAAAGGAATTGTTGGTAACTGCTTACCATTCCACACTGCATCTTATGCCATAAGACTTCAATATTTATCAGTACTGCTGTGAGAACCTCAAATTTTGCATGTGGGCTTTAGTGAGTGTGTCATTCACTGAGGAAGTAATGTATCTCTAGACTGTAGTTAGCTGTGTTCCATACAGAGGAAAGTCTGTGCTAACTTTGCTGCATCATATTTGTAAGTTGGCCTTATTAGTGCACCATTTTACTGTCTTAATGCAGTGGTGGCTCGTGATATTGGTTCTCTATTATCTTGTCTGCTGTTAATTCTGTGCATATATTACATAGCCACATTTATTTTTTGTGGAATTGTAGATGGATTTCATTCTTCTAAGAACACAAAGTATTTATAAAAATTTGAGAATCCTGTTTCGAATGAGGCTTGTTTTGCTCCTTGACAGTTGACTTGTCAGGTATTGATGGTGCTGTTTGAAGGATGATTTTCAGCATTCTTCACTGACGTATCCTTCGCACCTAGTTCAGAATATGTTGATAACACGTGCATTTGTTACTGAGGTAAGCATATAAGTAGAATGCTTATATGTAGATTTTGTGTGCAAATGAGAAGAGGTCAAAAATGGTTGCTTATTTGTAATTTCCTGACATTTAACTGGAAGGCTTTATATGGAATTTTGACAGTTGGTCAGTAAACAAGTAATGTAGTAAACTTTATGGTAAAACAATTTTTCAGGGCCTTCATCATCCAAGAGTAATGGATTCCAGTTACCATCGTTGTTGGAATCAGATGACAGTGAGCTGGAAGACTTCCTGGATGACATACTGGAACGTGGGCGAAGTCTACTGAGGAAGGGTACTGCAAATCGCGTGCCTGTGAGTGCAGCATCAAGCATATCAACTGCTGTGGATGCAAGACTGGAATATGGAGTGGAAGGGACTGCTGAGGTGATGTTGCGGAGACTGACGGCTCTGGGGGCATACAACTTGCCGCTCAGTGTGAATGCGGCGATCCAGCCGCCACCTGAAGCTGCTAGACAGGCTGCTTCTTCCATGTGGGATGAGCATACTTTGGTGATAGGGCAGCCGGCCGACTGCAACCAGCCTGACAGCTTGCAGATGCTGACCATTTGCTTTGATAAAGTCTTTACAGAATTACATCAGCAGGTATGGATAATTTTCAGCAGCACTGTACCATGTGATTGCGTTTGTACTTCGTGGAATGAGACTTTCCTTCAAACATTTGATGTATTTTATGCTTCCAGAAAGTGTTTGTATTTTATTAACAAACTTTTTTGCTTTTTATGCGTTTTGAGTATATTTTGTATTTTTTTATTGGTATTTTACAAGTTTTTTGAACCAAACAGCATTTTACATTCATAATGTTTTCTGTTGTTGAGATCATGTTATTGGTCCCATTTAATGATGAACTGCAAGACTCAGCTGTATGCTGCTGTTTTAAACATGTCAGAATTGCAGAAGAAAATATATTTGTCACTAAATATAGTAGGCACACAATGCAAGAGTTTTTTTTTATTTATTCCACATGTTTGTGTGACAATACACTGAATTAAGTTTGTTGCGTATGTGACATTTGCATTGTGTAGTGAATGCCCAAATGAAGTCTGTTCGTATTTCAGAACTCTTGGACAAACTTGGAATTGGTTCTGCAGTTATGGTTGACCCTGAATTTGGAATGTGCATGCGATCCAGGAGCACTGGGAACGTTTGCCCCTTGGGTTTCACCATGTATATACCTCAGTCCAAATGCAGTGTCAGGCCTAATGGCTGCGCTTGCATGGCATCCTGGCATCTCTCTGCGAGCTTGGTGTTTGGCGTTTCAGAGCCTCACAGTGTTAGCAAACACTCCACTTACTGAGGCTGGATCACCAGAAGCTACAGCGTCCTGGGTACCTGACACTGTAGAGGAAATTGAAAACTCATTACGCGGCATGGCGAATATAATCGTTGGTGACACGCAGTTTGTGCCCATGTTGCTTCGTTTCCTTTCTGGTTCTGGACTAAACACTGGCTCCTACCCTGCCAAAGGATGTGTTAGTAAACTGATCTCTTGTATGAACTTGTAACTTTTTAGTGCAGTGATAACTATGTGTTAAAATGCTGAAGTACTGAGATTAGAGTTAGCCATTATAATGCACTGATTTATTCAATTTTGAAGATTTGAGGATTTTGCAGTGGTGTTCATGGAGGAGTTGAGCCTTCTGTAGTGTGGCATTATGCCAGTAGGTGAGTGATTCCCAGCATTTCAAAGGATCATACTGCCATCATCTTCAAAGTTGAAGCAGTCCAGAAGAATAGCTATTCTTCTTGGAGTGCTTGGCCCTGAAGATGAGGCCATTACAATACCTTGAAACAGCAGGAGTGACTCACCTGACAGTAGAGCATCATGACAGCACTATGATGCCTTGATACATCAGTCTTTACTAAATGATGATACAGCATCATATTCCAGAAGGCACTATGATCCCTTGCGATGTTAGTAACAATGACAGTACAGTGTCACAGTCCAGAAGACTGGGAGCCCTCAAATGTTCTGTGTTTTATTTATTTAATCGTGACCTGCCAGAAGAAATGGAAATGTTTTATGTGTGAATTATGTTTGTCTAATTGGGAAATAAATTTTAAATTAGTTTTTCATTAAAAGAAAAATGGTTAATTCTAGTAACAGTCTCATTTTCCTACTAAATTATGTACCATATAATCCCAATATTTTATGAAATTATATTGCCACGAAAGATATAATTAAAAAGAAACTTAATGTATGCTGCACATGATAAGAGAATTAACTCATAATTTATATTTACATTTAAATGTTTGTGTAAGTGAAGCTTGCTTTATTACAGTGATTATAATGAGTAGTTTATGTTTATTCAGAAAATAGCTGTTTTATGTGTTACAGTGTGTCCTGCATGAGAAGTTTTCCAACTGAAGGGCAAAAAAGAACTTCACCTTGTATCTGCTTTTATATTTTCATCCCAAGCAGTTGTTTTATAATGTTTTAGGTATGAAGTTCACAAATGCGCGTTATCAGGGCAACGTCAGTACACAGTTACTGTAGCACTAAAGAAAAGTCCACAAAACAAATCGTAATGGACTGCCTAAAAGATGCAAGCCTAAAGTCATTTGTTGCTAGCACTTGCTTGATTTACCTCACTTCTGTCCACCTCATGGCTCTCATTAACAGGTCTTCAGTGTATCTTAAGTTGCAGAACATTGTCACCTATTGCAGTTGGAAGTTCAAATCTTGTTGCATTATCTCTGTGATACACTTAAGTTAGTGAGAAATGAATAACAAAAACTGGAACCAGAAACAAGCAATGGGTAGGTTGTACACAAGTGATGACGTGGTCCAAAGTCAAAAATGGTACAGTTTGACCATCAAGAAATGAATAATGGATGTAAAGCTTTTATGTTTATTAAGTGGGAAATTGTTGTGTAAAAATGTGAAGAAAAATTAACTTTTAAAGCAGGAGAACTTCTTGTATAAGAATTTAATATGCAGAAAATTTAACATCATTCTTATGGACATTTTGGTGGGTCTTCAAAAGCTAACTTCTTAGTGGGAAAACTTCGTATCTGGAAACTTCTTATTCAGGAGGCACTGTACTTGGAACTGTAACATCTTGTATGTAAACTTGTAAGTGGTTCATGTTTGCTGATGGATTTTTCAGGCTGGACCATCTGTTTGTCAGGCCCTACATGAGTTGCTGGTGAGACTGCAGATGAGATGTGATGTTGTTACAACCACCAGTAAATATGGAAATTCACTTAAAGAGTTGCTGTTGAAGCTAGTGTACCAGCTGGTGCAGCCTTCAGGAGCACTGGCTAACCGACAGGGACCTTTGGATGCTCAGTGCAAACTTGTTGAGCTACTGCTGAATCTGAACTTTGCCAACATAGACTTGAGCACAGCGATGAGTATTCTCGAGTCTGTCGGTAAGTTGTGTTGCAGACATGTTTTTTATTGTGGGGAACAGGAAGTCTCTTTTCTGCAGCCAAACTGTTTGTTGCTTTTTGTGATACATGGAATATATGCGTGAAATTTACTGATGTTCTTGGTCTGCCCATAGGAGTGCTGGTGTACACATACATCTTGAGCCTAGAGAAAGTGAAATGTCGCAGTGTGTCTGAATCAAATGTGACTGCTTCCTTGTGTTTTGATGGACTGATGGCTTCTATGCTGGGAGGTGAAATGAAGCAAAGAAAATCAGCATCATGGGATGCTCTGCTATGCAGCTTGCTCAAATTAGTGAACAAGCTGGTACAGACACCTCTGGCCTCTCATGCACATGTAAGTTGCAGTAATTATGGCATACAGCAGTGTACATGCATCTTCTTATATGTGCTATGCTTTGATTATAGACATTAAATTAACACTGCTGCTTTGTGCGCTGTGTATGGTCTAATGGCACAGTTATGTAATATTTATTATACAAGGTGTTCAGCTTAAAGGGGAACTTGCGTATAGAGTGTACATAAACAGTCTGTATGCCTTTTTAATCACAGGACTTCTTGCTATAGAGCAGACAGCATAGCTGCTGTGTAGTAACTGATGATGTCAGTCATTCTGCAGTGCTCAGTCCTGTGTTAGGGCAGAAAGATAACTCTGCATGTTTACGATCCATAACAGCAGAAACTTTTTTTGTGTATCTGAATCGCTTGTGACTGCTTATGGTGGACCTTTAGCTGGGAGGTTACCTTGTAGTCTGTGGAAGATGCTGCAAGTGTTCTGGTTCAAATTCACTGTGAGATTGATATTTGAAGACTTAGATTGTTATAATCCATTTACATTCATCTCGTAACTAACTAGCTGTATAGTGCAGAGTTCTTAAAAATCTTTTAGTTTCTGAGCTAGTCAAGAAACCCCTAGCATTTTATGTAACCTGAAGGTTCATTACTGTTTTCACAAGACCCTGCCACTTGTCCCTGTCCGCAGCCAGTCTACACCTTTCCATCCCATTTGTTTAACATCCACTTTAGTATTATACTCCCATGTGTGCCTAGATCTTCCAAATGGGTTCTTTCCTTTGAATTTTCCTACTAAAACCACAGGCCAGTCCATGTGGGACTTGGGATGGGCAAAATGGTGCTGGGACAGGTGTTTCTCCTAGTACTTTGGCTTTTGTATGTCAGTATCATTTGACCATTGCTTCATTCTTATGCATGTATTTATTATGAGCACTGCATAATGTTAGCAATTGACAGAGTTCTTAAGTAACTCTAGAAAAATTATCCGTAATTAGATAATAATTTTTGTGTGTGTTTTGTTAATTCCTGAACGTGCTGGAATACGTACTCGTAAATTGTAGCGCTTCATATCAAGATAATATAAGAACGTGCTCTTCTGTTGCTCTTTGTAGTTTTCTCTGCTAGCAGGGTTTTATGTCAAATTTTTCTCCTGTCCCCCTATAAGCACATGTGTATGTGTGCATGTGTGTGGTTTGCAGGCAGAGAGCATGGAGACGCTGGCCTGTCAGTCAGGCCATCTGGATAGCAGTGATCTGTGTCAGACAGACGAGCACAAGGCCGCTGAGCAGCAGCATTCCATTGACACGGTGTGTCAGTTGCAGCCTTCAAGGCAGGAGGTGAAGGTGCCCTGTGTCGCAGATACTGGTAAGTCGATTTTAGTGCACATTACGGCGTTCACATATCTGTCTCCCTTTCTTAAGTATCGTGGAGTCAGGAGTCAGTAATGTTTGAGTCAGTGTAGAGCAGTCTTCTTGCACAAGGGCCATAAATCTCAAAACCCTGCATGAGCCACAAACCAGTTACAGTAGAACCCCAGTTTTACATTTTTGTGGGGCCACCTAAAATGGTGTAAAATCTGAGACATGTTCTTATGGGCATTTGGGCCAGGACCGTGCAAAAAGTGCGTAAAATTGCGGAAAATGTGGGCTGTAAAGGCGGGGCTTTACTGTAATGACAGCAGAGGTCTTATTTTTTAAAGGCAAATTTATTTCATATTAAGTGAATAAGGAACTAAAATTACTGTTGATTAATTACTAATATTAGTAATATTAATATTAGTATAGTAATTATAATTAAATTTTTAGGAATTATATTGTTTTAATGGATGTAAGAACGTTAGTGAGAAGCTTTCCTGTTTGTGACTGACATTTTTTAAGAAAGACACAGAATTGCGTTCTGTAAAATCACGACTTAAATATAGTTGCACTAATTTTTATAAGAATGTACATAGAACTGAAAGAGTAAGGGGGATTGTGGAGCTCCAATTCTGTATTTTCTCTCATGCCACTGTCATATGTTGGAAAGTTTCCAACATAGGATGTTTACATGCAACAGGCATGAAGCCCATTAGTACTTAAATGTTGTTAGGGTATTCAATTGTGCGTGCAAAGTTCACCAAGTCACTCAAAAAATTGCCTTTCATTCTGATATTGGGGTGCATGAGTTTAGTATGTTCTAAAACGCAGCCCAGGGATATAAATTTGGCAGGTTGTGGGTTGCTTTTCACTGGTCTGAACAATACGGCAGGTGTTCAACTTACAGCTTTGGCTCTGTATTTATGGTTGTGTTTTTGCCAAGTCAGTTCTTGAAATGTTAAATTTTTCAGTTTGATACATTCTAAGTTCGGGATTAAAATGTTATCCCCTCTTAAAACCTTATCTAGGGACTTCA
Organism: Reticulitermes lucifugus; assembly: GCA_026260175.1. Taxonomy (NCBI): domain Eukaryota; kingdom Metazoa; phylum Arthropoda; class Insecta; order Blattodea; family Rhinotermitidae; genus Reticulitermes; species Reticulitermes lucifugus. Next base: position 12,792 of record JAKCWW010007889.1, read on the forward strand.
ATAAATTACATTAACTGTAGCACAAAAAATAGTACAAATATGTGATGCTTGTTCCCTTTGTATTCGCACTTTCCTCCACATATGGCATGTAGTTTTGTACCACCATCCTTGAGGTGTGCGTGGGACATGATGAGCCTACATATTTCCCATGCCTGTCATTTGTCATTTGTAGTTGGTTTGTACTCTACATCCATTTTCTTGAGCCTTGCACTGTGGGAACCATCTTGTTAAGTTAGACAGTGTGATGGTTCAGGCACTGGCCTTTCACCACAAATTCCTGGGTTTGATCCCAGGCCAGTCCATTTGGGATTCCTGGTGGATGAAGTAACACTTGGACACACTTTTCTAAGTACTTTGGTCTTCCCTGTCAGTATCATTCTACCGTTGCTACAAATCCTGTCACTGATGCTCTGTCATCGTAGTAATTGACAGTGTCATTAAATAACACACTAAAGCAGGTTTTTAAAAAGTTTTAAAAATTGTGGTACTGCAGTTCTCTACCCAACAGAATGGATTGGCCCAGAGCCCAGAGTTGCGTCGCATAGTATTGTTAATATGAATTACTGTAGCTACTGTGTGTGTGTGTGTGTGCACACGTGCATGCATGCATGGCAGGAGGGTTGCGCACAACAGAGGAGCTTGTGTGCATATCTTCAGTGGTTTCAGGCCGTGTGATCTTGCGGTAGGCTAAAGTACAAAAGAGGTAGGTACATGTGAGTAGCTGAAAGTTAAGTGAAAGGCAGGCTTGAATTGTGTTCTGAAGGGCCATGATGCTTTCCATACATCAGTAGCTACACACTTAACGAATTCTTGACTGCTTGGCGCTTAAGATGAATGCTTTATGATCCTGGAAACATAAAGAACTACCTGTCCAACAACACAGTGTCACATCCCAGATAACTGGTGTCTTCAGTAACACTGCTGTGACAACCTCAAATCTCACATTGACTTCTTAATATTGAAGATGTAAATGTAAAGAGAAACATAATTCCTTAGTGTTGCAGCACCATCCAACAATGCTCAGGCTCTTAAGTGCCCTGGCAGGCTGCAGTGGTTCTACCTTAGCAATGCTTTTCGGATCCTCTGCTCCACCTGAACAGCTGGCATTGGGTGAATTTGGGGAGCCATTGTCTGTAGGGGATGCTGTATTCCAGCTGCTTGCCATGCTGGCTCACAAGGCAACTTCACCACAGTTGATCCTCAGGCCCCTGTTTGATTTCCTCTCTTCTGGTAAGTTGCGTTCAGTGTGTGATATGGTTGGAAAACACTTTTGTCCTGTAAGCTGATACACTGCTGGGTGATTAACACTCTGGCGCCAGAATTAAACACCCGGCCTAATGTGCAGGAGGCTAGAATTTAAATGAGAACTGCATATGGAGGTTCATTAAATGGCCATTGTCTGTACCTGGCCTTCAGCGTTTGGAGCATCACACTGCGTGATGGTTATACCTGATGTTAGGTGCCAAAGTGTTAAACAAACTTGATGGATGTGGTTTACAGGGGTTTCGGAGCTTAACCCAGATGATATTCTCCTTTGGCCACACAGAAAGTTGCGGCCAGTAAAACACATTTCTATAATGTGAGTGGCTGTGGGTTCAACCCTTGGATCTGATTCCTGGCAACGGCAAACATTTTCTGTGGTCACCATTTGTAGGTTATTTCTCCTGCACTGGAGGTTGAGGCTTGGTTGCCACTGTGGCTGTGCTCATGATCTGCTTGTGTGTCGGGGAAAATATTATTTGCCTGTATTGAAATGAATTTGTGGCTATACCATGCCATGAACGTGATAGCTAGTGTAGACACTCTTTGTTTAGGCATTTTGAAGAAGATATGAGGAGGTCTTGACTGGAAGACGAGTGCTCCTGTAGTGCGCATCGGCCCAAAGTTGGCCATGTGGTATAGCTGACAGTGGAATTGGTTTTACTTACAGAACTTATAATTGTGATAATTATGATGATGAAACAGCAACAAAAACAGTATTTCCCTTGTTGTAGTTAGTTACTTCTCTCTAACATGATTTTCAAAAATTAAAGGCTGGAGTACTGAAACAAACAAATATACAGAAACAATATAGGAAATCAGAAAACAAGTATATTCTTATATTTTTGCCTTGGAAGCATAATGTTTCATGGTTGCAGCATTGTCACCCTGCTGTGCCATTTTAAAGTTCGGTTTGTTACTGCATTTCTGCTGTTTTGTTACACGGCGTGTATGATCTGTACTTATTTCAGCATGCAATGCGCTGCCTCCTGTGGGTGCAGTTGGTGTAATGCAGCTCTCAGAACCTCTGCTCTGGTTTATATTACGAGTTCTGGACAAGAAGAGTGCTCTGGTGGAATTCGACAGAATGGGCGGTGTCAAGGTTTGTTCCACAAGAATTGAAAGATTTTAATGCGTGTCATATAAACATAATTACCTCAGAATGTGAGATCTTACAAATGTTATTGAAACACATTAAATAGTGCAACAATACAAGGTGCACTAACAAAATAAGTCCCAGTATCAGGTATCTCTTTCAGCATTGACCCTAAATGTGTATTGGTTCGTGCTTTGCAAACTCAGCATCATCAGACTTGAAATGTTTCATCTTGTACCATGTATTAATCAGTGTATGTATGTGTGTCTGTATGGATATATGTCTGTATACATGTATGTATATATGTCATCGTAAACCAACTGCATACACAAGCATTGTAAATTACAACCAAATTCTATTTACCTCTGACATGTTTCAGCTTAATAGGCAATTTTTAAGGAGTTCAGTAAATGTAATTGTGGGAGGTGCCAGAAGTTTAGATACTTAAATTTTTTTAAAATGTGCAGTAAGGTATGTCAGTGTTACAAAAATCATAGCTCTATTAGCTTTTGTGCATTCTCTGCAGGGAGTGTGTGAAATAAATGCATGGTGGGGAAGCCATCTCCAGGTTTAGTCTGTGACACTGCTTGCCTTGCATTAGTGCAATTAAGTGTTCGGAGTCTACAGAGTTACTGGACAGATTCCATTTTAGTACAGATCTGTCCTTACTTTTTTGTGAAGTCTACATTGAACCGTCTGTACTCATAGTGTAACTGCAGTATTCAATTTACATACTTGTATGTTGTATCCTCTTCCTTGTTTTTTTCACTAAATAGCACTAAGAAGGGTGTCAGGTCTCATTTTTCCAAAAAAATAGATTTTTTGCTGGCACTTACTGCTTTGGTTTGTCTGCTTTGATGAAATAAGGGACTTTTAACTGAATGTGGATGGAATTTATTTTTTATTTGATGATTCAGGTCTTCTGGGGGTGTGAGGCTGTGTCATCAGGTGAGTGGTTCCTGATGTAAGGCCTTCAGAATGTTGCGAACCACTCGCCTGATGATACAACATCCATCCTGGAATCCCTGATTGCTCAGAATGCTGAGAACCACTCGCCTGATGATACAGTGTCACATCCCAGAAGCCCTGAATGCTCAGCAGCACTGCTGTGATAACCTCAAATTTTGGGTTATAGTAAGTTAATTGCTGCTTCACCTCAGTTGCACAGAAACTGAATAATGTTCTTTGTCTGCAGGTGATCTGTGAGAATCTGGTGAAGAGTAATCAGGCACTGATAAATGCACATCCTAGCTTGGTGTCTGTAGTCATGCAGCATTTTAGTCATACACCTCCAAGCAATGCTCCGAACAACAAAAAACAGCCTAGTCCAATTGAGACGTATGAAGGACTTCTAAACTTTGCACCTTTGGGTAAGTTACACTGATCTTTGTTTGTAGCTGTTTGATTTCAGACTGTATTGTTTCATTTCTTATCACTGTATATTGTTTTAGTATTCTTAAGAACTGGTTGCTTTTGGCTATGACAGTAGGCGTTGAGTGCCTTACATCATAGATGTTGCATTAATGACTAATTAAGAACCATGTCATGAAGACATGTTGAAGTGGAGGTATAGCTCCACACTTTCTTAACCTTACAGTAGGTGGAGGTGAGTGGTCTGCTTCATGCTCTGGCCACTTTTCCTTTGAGGAAAGAGTTCCCTGTACTCACTGGATTGGCTTCAGAGTTAGCCTGTACATTGTGACAAAGAGAAAGAATTCTGCCTAGGCCAGGCACTGAACCCTCATTTTCCAGCCCATACGCAGTCGCTATATGTTGTGCTGCCTTCACTTGTTTTTGGTGCATCCAGAGGAAAAGCGAAATTCATTCCTGTGGGCTGCTTTTAGAGTAGTTATAACCCATGGGTCTTGCACAAAACTTCCACATGTGTGCATGCACGTGCACACACAGTCCCTCGGTGTTCAGTGCATTATGTAATATCTTATAGAATTATGATAGTGTGCTGGTGGGCACCGGGGGCTTCTTTGACTGGAGGTAAAGTGGCCAGTGAAGCTGAGAAATCATCTACAGCAAATGCAAATGTAAGGAATATTTGTGGGTCTGTATCTGCGCTCTGTGTGTGTCTTAAAGGCTCTGCGCTTAATGAAGCACAGGGCAATGATTCGTAGATTATTTCTGCTGTGATTAGGCTTGGATGTTTTTGTACAGACTAACATACCTTGAATGTGGAATTGTGTAATATTATGTAATACTGTCAAAAAGAAATTGGTTGATAGAAATGTTTTCTGTGTACTTTTCATAATTTCAAGCGTCAGTTGATAGAAGTGCATCTTGTGTAGGTACCATAAGTTCGAGCAATCCCACAGCACAACCAGCCGATGTTCTGATACAGTCTGCGCCCCCTCATCGAAGAGCTCGAACTCCAGCTTGGTCCTATCACTTCTACCCAGATGAGACGTGGGTAGATCTGACTGTCACCCTTCCGTGCGCTGTGTTGCTGAAGGAGGTGCAGTTGCAGCCGCACGTCACCTCACTGGCAAGTAGGTACCTGTGTCGGACAGCAGCACTCAGACAGACCAGGACTTCATTTGAGTTCAGTTTGAGCATCTTTAGAGCGGCTGTGATCGAAACTGCCGTTGGAAGTTGTCGCATTGGTCTTGTCAGTGGATCTGGCTAGATGAGAATAGTTGTTAAGTGATTGTTCTTAGTATGGAGTAGAGACCAGGTACCCCACTGACACACCAGCCAGTGCTGGATCCTCATGGCAAAGAACTGAATTAGGTGCTGTTAGAATGACAGCACCATTACAGTGGTGAAGTCACTGTGCAGCCCAGATCTTTAGCCTTTCGGTGCTTTAGCATTTATGGACCCTGATTTCACCATCAGCACAGGACACAGAAAGTGTCCCTGCGTGCTCACAAGTTGATGCCATCATATTGGAGAGTAACACACATCTCTGTGTTGCCTGTACTCTCCAGGACACGCTGTATTCCCTGTGCTGGAACATGTTGGACCCTCCCCATTCAGCAGAGGCCTTTTAGCTGTTTGACTTCCATGTGTTTAGCCTTACAAAAGTGCTAAGGGCTACACATTTCCAGTTACATGAAGATGTCAAAGCCATGATGGTGCACTGATTGCAACAGAAGCCCAGGGGACCTGTGAACTGGTCTGTCGGTGAGATGCCTGCCTCAGCACCTGTAGGGATGATTTTTATTGGACTCTTTTTTAACTTCGCCCAGAACAAATCTCAAAATAGGTTTCATTGGAAGAAACTAATAGGTACATTATCAAAATTTATAGGTCCCTTGGCAACTGGCACCCAAAATTTTTTAGTCCTGATTATAATAAAGTTAAAGATAAGGTTGTCCTTGTCGACGCCATTAAGGTGTATGTGAGGAGTGAAGGTAGAACTAGACAGAGGTGAGTGGTCAGCTACATGCTTTGACTGCTTTACCTGTGGACAAAGAATTCTTGATACTAATTGCATAGGAGGCTGGATGGGTCCCAGAGCCAGTGTGGACATTTGGGAGAAGAGAAAAATCTCTTGTCCCTGCTGGGGATCAAATCACAGATCATCCAGCCTGTAGTCTGGTCAGTCAGTGTGCTGAGGGTGTGGTCCCAGCTCCCTGTTTGTTGTTATGTGATTTTACCACTGATCTTACGGGTCTGGTTTGAGGGAGCCTCTCAACTGTCTGGCACAGTTTCTTTTTTCTTTTTCTTTTCTTTTCTTTTCTTTAGCTTGTCCATCGGCCGTAGCTGTTGAAGTGTCACGGGACAGCAGCTCGGGTCTTACGCCTGTCTGTCCGCCGCTATCCACAGCTGGACTCACTTTTGTTCGCCTTAGTCTTCCACAGCCTGAGGTAGTCACCAGTGTCCTGGTCAGATTGTATAAGCCACGAGATTCCTCAAATATTGGATTGTCTCAGATTCGACTTCTTGGTTCAACAACGTTTGGAGAAACAGTTTTTAAGACTGTCAATTTGGATGTTCCAGATGAAGAACAGCTTACAAAATCAAGGTATGCATTCTGTTCTGAATTGTGTTTTGGACAAAGTGCAGTTACTGCAGTTGTTTACAAAAAATATTCAGAATAATCAGTTGAGTTAATCTCACTTGATTTTTTTGGCAAAATTAATGAAAGTACTGGACTAACTGTGATATTCTTTGTGCTTATTGTGATTTTTAGGCATTGAACTGGGTTTATACTTCCATGCACTCTTCTTGCAGGAATGATATGTTTATTTATTATGTGCAAACTGCAGTTTTTCAGAAGTAAAGTTCAAGTCATATTTTGCAGGTTTTGAGGTTCTCACAGTGGTTTGCTGAAGATTCGATTATTGTAGAATATGACGCTGTGTCAACTGGCAAATACGTATTGATGTTTCAAACGACCATAATGGCATCATCTTCAAGATCAAGCAGTCCAACTTCTCTTGGATTGTTTGACCTCAAAATTTAAGGGACTGCATCTCTTCACATCAGAGACTACACACCCAATGATGTGGCATCATGTTTCAATAAGACTTGAATCTTCAAGTCATTCCTCTTACAGCATAAAATAATAATTAATATTTTTGTGTTGCTATAAGACAAAAATGAAAGAAGCAAACTCTGTGTGTGTACTTAATATTACGCATGTTCCGTGCAGTTGCTTTACACATGTAAGTTTTTTTACCATCAACCAGTGCAAAATAAATTTATTTTTACACTCCTACATGTTTCGGCTGACCATTTCAGCCATCATCAGGGAGTCAATGTACATAGACATTTGCAGCATACATCGTGTCTCTGAATGATAATTTTCTTAGTCACTATTTTTACAGTTTAAAATACATATGTTAAAATGCAATGTTATTACATAAAGTCTATATAAAATCTGTCTCCAAACATCCGTCTCCCAACCAATTCCAGGTTTTGTAGGGTGGAGACCCCTGGCTGTAGTACCTGGTTGTTTACTTCTTAGGTAATATCTCTGTGCTGCGTGTACAGTAAAAATAAATTTATTGTGCAGTGGTTGGTAGTAAAAAACTTACAAATGTGTGTGTGATTCATCCCCAGTGATATAAGAATTTGTTACTGTAAATAGAAGCACAGGTCACTGACAGAACATTAATAATGGAGCATCAAACTGCTTGTTTGCAGTTTGGGTTGGCTAAGGTTGTTACATCACTGCCTGAGCCTGCCCAGGCAGGGTTCTGAGTTAGCAACTGCTGTACTGACATCAACAGCGGGTGTCCCCGGTCTGCTGGAGGCTTGCTGTGGTCTGCTGTTGATCCCTGCACCATCACCTTCACTGTTCACACCAAACTTGGAACGAGTCCTTCTTAAGCTTGGCTTACATAACCGTGATCTGGGACTGAAGCTGATAAATAACCTTCTGAGAAATGGAGCAGCTGCTTTTCTCCAAGGTACATGTGTCTGTAAATTCAGTTATTCATGGAGCAGTCTAGGATCATAAGAGCATGAAATTTTGAAGAGAAGGCAGTGACAATATTGAATTGCACATGCTGATAACACTGGAGGCCACAGGACGTACTTGTTGGGGATTGGTGGAATGAAACAAAGAAAGCAAATTCGTAAATGAACTTGGTATTTTTTTTTACTGTGTTTACACAAGGCATGTGTAACAAGTAAGTTTCCCTAGCCCGTAACTTTTACGTTGAGCATTTTATTTTTCAGTAGGAGGCAGTAGTTGTGCAAGGAGTGACATTTAACAGATGGTGCAAGAGTCAGTCAGTCAGGCAGTCGGTTGGTCAGTCAGTTGCTTTTCCATGGATAAGTTGATGTGCTGTGACAGCAACATTGGAAACTTGGTCCCATGAAAGAAGTTCGTAGCATAATCTGCTCTGTGAGTGAAGCATTTCTCCTCCTCGAAATTCACCACCAATTGATACGGGTGTTAGGTGATGACGTAATGATAGTGCGGCATGTCAGGAAATGGTGCAGAGAGTTTGAAAATGGTCGAACGGATGTCCGTGATGATGATCGTACTGGTCGACACATCACATCAGTGACAGGTGTTAATACAGCAGGAGTGGAGGAACTGATTTTGGATAACTAGAGTCACAGTTTCAGAGTTATCTGCTGTATGGCAGCTGTCCATTGAAACTGTTTCTGAGTGGGTGTGAATGGATGAGCCTGATTTCTACTGTATCAGAATTACTAAACATGCCAAGATGGGACGCATGCATTGGTGTGCTCAGGGATTGTGTGTAAAATAAATGACACTTAAGTGGAGTAAATGAGCTATGTTTAATGTTTATGACATGGGAAACTTTCCTTGTTGAACATCCTACATAACATGTGGATGCAACAAGACAGTGTACATTTAAGAAGTGGTTTTAGTTCTCTCACAGAACTTGGTAAGGCCACAATTGAAACCCATATCATTGACTCTTGCTGAACTTTTTTGCCCAACATTGAAATGCAATGGAGTTTTTAATTTCATGTCATAAAGCTACACACAGTGCTGTTTTAAGACCTTGGGCAAGGTATTTTAATAAAAGTCTCTGATACCAAATTTAATAAAGAACATTTGAGGTCTCTGTTATGTGTACAGCATTGAAGTGTGTTGATACTGAAGGTTGTGAAGAATGCTGTCATGGGCTGTGATTCTGTGTCATTTGGATCAACATTTTGAAGGAATCTGCTGCCCAGTTGTCACGGTGGAAGGTATCACATGCTGTTGCATATGCAGAATGTGTCGTGACGGTTAGTGCCATGTATATGTGAAGTGCTGACAGTGGTTAATGGTATCAGAACTCCAGATGGAGTACAGCTGTGTAAAACTGAAACCTATCATCTTGGCTGAAAAGAAAAATTGAACCACTGCCACCTAGCTTCGCACATTTGCCGCAGCATGTGATTTTGGCCACTTACTGTTGCTTTGTCTGGACTACCTTACGTGACGAGGTCAGAGAGTGACACACTGACAAGACAAAATATTTCAGGATATTTTGAGGCAGAGCCAGCAATTGTTTCGCCTGTTGCTAGATGGTGCATGTAGCTACATTTTGCAGTACCTTAGACATCTAACGAACCAACAAACTGACAGTCCGACAGACTAAGTGACTGACTAACTCACTGGAGCAGATTCCTTCTGCAGAAGACATTCCCCACATTTTATGATACCTAAAGGTTCATTACTGTGTTTGTAAGAGTCCACTTGTCCCTATCCTGAACCACATGAAAGCAGTCCATGCCCTCCCATCCAATTGTTTGAAGATCCATTTTAATATCATCTTTCATGTATGCCTGGGTCTTCCAAGTGGTCTGTATGTATTTCTCTTTTCTACCTTATATGCCACATGCATCACCCATCTTATCTTCCTTGATTTGATCACCTGTATTGTATTTTGAACATTAGCACATTATTTGCTATGAATTTCTTTGCTTTTAAATTTTGCACATCAGTCTGGAGCAGCTGAAATGTCTCCACTTGAGAGTTGAAACAGTAGTTTAGGTCCCAGTAGTGAAGGTGTTGAAATGTAAGAATGGAAAGAATTTTTAAATTCCTGGTAGCAGATTTTCTCTGTCTTCAGTTGTTAGTATGTGTGTTCTGCCACTGAAGTTAAGTCTCTCTAATGCACAGGTTCATTGCCTGTTGGCCAGTCGATTTCATCAACGTCTGCCATTGTAGATTCAGTAGTGGAGCTGTTGTACCAGTTGTGTACCACACAGGATGAGGCCACAAAGGAAAGAGTGAATGCTCTGCTCTTCTGGCTGCATGAAACTGGAAGTGCTGCTGTTCAGGTTGGTGTTTATGGGTCACCTTATGTTCTTTTGGGATGTGCTGTGGGTACAGCAGGTGTCTCAAGAGTACACACAGCTTCATGTCGCAGAAGACTGTCTACCTTATTAGGCCCTTGTGAGTGGTTGGACTTTGGTTGTCATGCCAACTATTGTTACCAAGTTGTGTGTTCTATATGATGTATGCACTTTTGGTGAAAAATAGTTTTTGAAACTGAGATACGAAGTGTTTGCTGTGAGGTACGGGGTGAATTTGAAGAAACAGTTGAGCATGAAGCATATAATACAGCATAGCGCCACCATTTGATATTTTAGGTTCTCACAGCAGTGTTGCTGAAGATTCAAATGTTTTGGGATGTGACGCTCTGTAGGGTGAGTGGTTCCGGATGTTTCAAAGGAGGGTCAAGCTGTCACACTGGCAGATGAAAGCACTGTGTTCCTTTGACATGTAACGTCCCAGAACACTTGAATCCATAACACTGCCAGATGGCAACACTCGAGTAGATGAAATCAATGCATGCATTGGTGTGAAAGAGGCCACATGAATGTGTGTGTGTGTGTGTGAACATTATGGCAGCCAGTTGTATGATGGACACGTGCCTGCTAGTTGCAGTGTTCAGCAAGGTGAGAAGTTCAGACTTCACAATGTTCAGGATGTCATTTGTCAGTGCAGTTTTGTTTCTCAAATGTCAGTGTCTTACACTCCCTCTCATTTTTCACATTGTTTACTGTAACATATTGCATACCTATTGAGTATCATTTAGGTCCATCACAGAACAGGAGAATGCAGAGTGATATTTGCTGTCCAGTACTGGGTTCAGTCACACTTTATCCAACACTGAACAGAACAAATACAGCATAGGTGTGATGAATTTTACAATACTGTGCACTTGCAGAATTACCATTCATGTGTATCAGTCATTAGTGTAATCACATTATATTTATAGTCCGACAAATGTACAATTGTACATTTGTCGGAATATAAATATAGAGATAAAATGTATGGAATGAATAATATTAAGTTTGTAATCACTTTCTGTCATTACAACCTTTGTTTTACAACTGAAAGTAATTTTTGTGATTAGAGTAACAGTTTTATACAGGTGTTCCTCTTCTCACTGCCTCAGTAGCTGTAATGGGATGTTGTTATGGAAATACATGAGGCCTTAATGAACTGGTGTTTTTGGAAACAGTTGAGGCCTTATCACCAAATTATTAAACTCTTTCACAGAACCATTGCTATGCTCGAGCACATAAGAAATGAATAATTGAGGGTCAAGGAAGAGATAAATTTGTGTAGTAACAATACATGCCCTTTGTTTCTCAAGTTGCATGCAAACATTGCTGCAGAATTCAATGTTACATTAATTTACTTAGATTTTTGGAAGCAGAAACATAGTTATGACCCCCTTTGTAGATCAGTGAAGTGAATACAGAGGTAGTACCACACCACACTGTGTGTGCCATATAGTTCATCATTCCCACTTGTCTTACTGTGTCTCATTTACTGCTATGTACAATTCATGATCTGTGCAGTGTAATATCCATGTTGTATGCAGTCAACATCTTTGTTTCGCGACTGCACTGTTACTCCTACCAGGCACTACAAAGGATGTATGCTTCTTTCAATGTACAGAATAAGCAACATACCAATACACAGAGTGGTGAAATTTGGTCCCCATCATCAGCCTATGTACACAGTGCAGCAGCCATCTTGTGGGCAGGACATGAAACTGGAGTTAATTATGATCTGCCAGGGATGGTTACAGCAGATCTGTTTAGGTAGGTAACTACAATAATGCAGTATTGGGTATGTTGTTTGTTTGTGGACCATTGCAAACAGTGTAATAATCTTGTTAAGGTAAAGGTGATATTGTCCATTTGCATGTCATGGAGGCATATTTTGGGTGAAGGTATAGTTCCACCCATTCTCAGCCTCTGCATTAGATAGGGGTTAGTAGTTAGCTCCATGTCCTGTCACTATGCCTGCAGTAAGGACTTAAAGAGATGGTTTGAAGTAACTCAGGATAGAGTCTGCTTGCAGGGTGTTGTGAACGCAGTAATGACTCTTGTGTCTCCTTGAGGGTTTATTTTTTTACTACTAGCTGTGTCGTGATTATTTTCTCAACAAGGATTTCGTTCCATGATTTTTTTTTCTTTCTTTCTTTCTTTTCCACTGTCAGTATAATTCCATCAATTTTCCACATTGCTTTGTTCATCTGGTGGACAGAGTGGCACTGGGACAGGTTTTTCTCCCAGTATTTCAGTATTCACCTGTCAGTGTCATTCCACCAGTGCTCCATACTCATTTATTGGTTTGTCACCAACAGTACAAAATCTTGGCAGCTAACAGCATTGTTAAATAGAACATACTTAATAGGTAATTTATTTCTTTTCCAGCATTTTGTACAAGTGGACATTAATTCTGCCAGCTCACTCAGCTCTAAAAAGAGCTGTTGACACTTTGCTGTGTTCAATGTGTTACATTAAACCAGCTCTCTTTCCAACACTGCTTCAGCGTATGGGTGTTCTGGTACCCAACTTGGCAACACATCACAATGCTTCAATCTCCGATGATAGGTAACTTACAGGTTGCATTAATGTATTTTTGTGTGCAGTGTGGCAACTTGTACGGTCTGTTTGGCTGTCACTTTGATATGTTGTGTGTCTGTTTTGTGTATAGGAAAGATCATGAGTTGGATGAATTGTATGCTCCAATCTCAGATGACTCAAAAGAGCAGGCGATTGGGAATGAACAGAGTAATGATACTGGTGAATGGTACAATCATCTAATGATCCAGGACCTTCAGAGAATGAGCTTAAGTGAATGTCAGCTGATGACAGTAGCAATGGCATGTCAGTCTCCTCCAGCCATTCACCAGTTGTTGGATTCAGGATTACCAACTGTGTTAACCCATGGGATCCTAGGTCAGTATGACTGAATACCTTCTGTCACATGCAGTGTTCACATCACACAGTACTGACGTGAATACCTTCTGTCACATGCAGTGTTCACATCACACACTACTGACGTGAATACCTTCTGTCACATGCAGTGTTCACATCACACACTACTGAGGTGAATACCACGAAATACTAAAAACTTGATGTTGGCCAATTCAAAATACTATATAACTTTGAAGTAATTTTCACACGTCATCTGAGAAGGTATGACTTACAAACTTTTTAATAAAGATTATTTGGAATTTGGTTACTTTGTAGTTTGAAGCAGAGTTCACCGCCTGTTAGGTACTGAAAGCATGAATAATTTGTTTTATAAATGGGCAGTAAATGGTGTGGTTTGTTTTGTGGAGGAGGTGTACACACCTGCTTTTCTCCAGATGCACAGATTTTGGGAGACTTTTCAGACTCAAGCGGGGGCTTAATCTGTCTTCCAAAGTCAGTTCCTCTATGTGTGCTCCCCCCCTCCCCCTCCCATCACTGATGTGCTGGGTCAACTAGTACAAACATGATTGTGGATGTCCAACCATTTTCAAACTCTGTGCTACTTTTTATGACATACTGCTGAATGTCACGAATTCCACAACAGTGAGCAAGTGGAAATAGCTGTTTGTGAATGGCTGTGAATGTGGGAGTTAGTGTGCTCGTGGGTCAAATAAATGAGCTACATTTACTGATCTAATGGCTTTTTATTTAATTATGACCCATGGAATCTTACTTGTTGAACTTTGTTTCTGTATTAAAATTTTTATCCTCAGTGAAGTATTATAGAGTGCAACATTTTTACTCTCGGTGAAGTATTATGAGTGTAACATATTCACTGTCCTTGAAGTATTATAAAGTGTAACATTTTTACTGTCATTGAAGTGTTAAAGAATGTAACATTTTTACTGTCCGTGAAGTATTATGAGTGTAACATTTCTACTGTCCATGAAGTATTATAGAGTGTAACAGGTACATTTTTACTGGCAGTGAAGTATTATGAGTATAACATTTTTACTGTCAGTGATGTGTTAGAACAGTTTATGTGACGATAATTAAATTTCTCAAACTTTCTTACCAGAATTTTGCACGCAAGAGCAGTGCCTAGGACAGAATAACCGCAAGCACTCTGATAAGATCCACAGTTTATCTTCAGCAAAGAGACAGGTGGAGCAGTCACGAATGACAGATGCTGATAAGGCAAGTGAAAGGGATGGAAGAACACATCTACTGTCGAACTCACAAGGTAAGTTGTCTGTTGTGGTGAAGGAGTTCATACCAGTATTGTGTTCACTTAAGTTGCTATTCTAACTTGGATTTTAGTGATTTGTCATTGTTAATAGCATGGGGTGATCAGATGAAATAGCACAGTTCAACAGGTTTAAGTGTAGAATCTTTATTTTAATGATCTGTTGTTGTTAATAGCACTGAAATACTGAAGTGCAGAGCAGTTAATTGTAGAGTGTAATTGTGAGTTGTGGCACTGTCTGATGAGCCTTGATTCCTGCTGTGAGTTATTTGTAATACAGGATGGCCCAAAAATCAGTTAACCCAAAAAAAATGTTTCCATATTAATATGTATGTTTGGGTTTAAACTGTTGAACAGTGGTGTGAGTCAGCTGCACACTTTGTTTCTAATTCAGTTACTCCAGTTTCACGCATGTACATTTTTTGTAAGGAATAAGGCATTTACATTTTACTGATTGGTTAACTGAATTTTGGGCCACTGAGGATTGCATAATGTGGCTAAATTTTGTTCTGCTAACAGAATTTAATGGTATAAAGTACCTTATATATATGAGATCTGCGGTCTTGGATATTACTTGGCGTCATGTGGTAATTGTTTACCGACATTTGGGGACAACGTATTAGTCAAAGGTCAAGAGTCCGAGGAGAAATGAAAGCCGGCACCGTGACATAGATTCTATATTATTATTATTATTATTATTATTATTATTATTATTATTACTTACTGCAATTGGGTTTTC
>JAKCWW010007890.1:510-27676 GCA_026260175.1 Reticulitermes lucifugus
GATGGCGGGCTCTTGTGAATGCGGTAATGAACCTTCGGGTTCCATAAAACGCGGAGAATTTCTCGACTAGCTCAGGACCTGTTAGCTTCTCAAGAAGGACTCTGCTCTATGAAGTTAGTTAGTTATGTGGCTTGTGTTTTATTTATTTGTTTTTTAATTGTAATCCTTTTTATATTTCAATTTCTTAAAGAAAGTTCGCGTACCAGTAGCGGTACGCGTACCACAGTTTCAGTAACCACGCTCCACAACATTACCCTACACTTTTTTCCTGGATAAATATTTAAGGATTTACGATCGAGATATCTAAGAGTAATTACCTAAATAACTCAAGGCAGCTAACAGTTTCTCAGCTAACCATGAACTTCCCCGCGCGTTATGAAACCGAAGGTTAATTGCTGTGTTCACAACCCGCCACTTGTCCCTATCCTGAGCCAGATTAATCCAGTCCACGTCAAGCCACCCCACACCATTTCTTTCAGATCCATCGTATTATCGTACTTGAGATACTCCTATAAATGCATGTAGGTCCTCAAGTATAGTGTTCATTAACTCTCCGATCTTAACCAAAATTATCAAGTCGACAAATTTTAGAAAAATTCCCCAATGTCAAATTTTATCAAAATCCTTTCGGCGGCTTTCGAGTTATTACATGTAGACAGGCGCACAGAGAGACACGACGAAACGACAGGTGAATTTTTGTAAGTCTCGGTTCCAAATGCGCTCAAAGTCCAAGCCAGGAATTCACTGCATACTCCTGCTGTTAAGTTAAAACAACAACAACAACAACAACAACATTGGTAAGCGGCAGTGCCATGGCTCAGGCGGTCAGTCATCGGCCTCTTACCACGGAGGCCAGGGTTCGATCCCAGGCCAGTCCACGTGGGTTTTATGGTGGACAGAGTTGCATTGGGACACGTACTTTGGTTCTCTCTTGTCAGTTTCATTCCATCAATGGTCCATACTGTACTCTACCACCGACGCTACATAATCTTAGCAACTGACTGCGTCGTTAAATAATAATACACACTAGTATGAGTTTAACAGTACGAAGAGAGTGTATACACAGAACTGAACTACGTCAATGTAAAGGCGATACATGTCAAATCCGAGCGCATGCAATGATAATTACATAAAGAAAAGTTCTTACGAACTTTAAAATACAGTCAACTTATTTATAAAAGTATCGAGAA
Source organism: Reticulitermes lucifugus (assembly GCA_026260175.1). NCBI lineage: Eukaryota > Metazoa > Arthropoda > Insecta > Blattodea > Rhinotermitidae > Reticulitermes > Reticulitermes lucifugus. The sequence goes on from JAKCWW010007890.1 coordinate 1,701, forward strand.
AGACGGCGCAGGGAATGCTAATTTATAAACACAAGTTCGTACAATTTTAAAGTGAATGCTATGAACTATTAACAAAGCTTTCCAGAAGAACTTAAAAGTACTAAATTTATAACGAGAGGTCTACAGAAATTTTAAACACAGAACCATTCAAGCAGCAGCAGATCTGTATCGATCTTTACAAGTTTTAACAACTGTGCCAGTAAAGTTAATGCTACTACGAAGTTAGTCTAGAATTGTGACACTTGACGATCTCACGGCGATATCTGTGAACATTACTGTCTTGTGGAGTGTGAGGCCGTGCAGTTTGGTACATGGACACCAACGTTTCATCCTAAATTTTTCTTCATTATTATTTCAACTATTTACTTATTATGGTTATTTTTATCCATATTTTCTTTGCCTTACTTTACTCATTGTTTCCTTACTGTCCGCAGGTTCAGCTGTTTTCTTTCTTACCGCGTTCAGACCCTTTTAAGGGCCAAATTCAGGTACACCGCTAACACTGGTTCGAACTTCGCCACTTTCCTCACATCACTGACCGTTTTTTCCTGTGTGGTTTAAGCCTACTCCTCTATCCTGAATATGGAGGCAACAGGTTCTTCCGAAACGTTGCAGCTACTTATATACCAAATGACACGGTGTCACATCCCACGAGACAGTAATCTTCACTGTTCATAACTAGTATCTTCCATGTCACACACGAGATATCTCACTTATAAGCACACTGGCCCTTGGAGTTTAGGGAGTTCAGGAAATTTGTGAAAGCAGCATATGCCGCCATCTCTCAACAGTCAAAGGCTTTTCAGCAATACAAATCGCAAGTTACTATGAAGTGTTAATATGAAAAGGGATAACGTAGTCGATATAGTAGCTAGGCTATGGGCTGGACGATCTGGAGTTCAATTCTCGACAGGGGTAAAAGGTTTTGTCTTTTCCAAAACGACCAGATTAACTCTGGGGTCTATTTGCCTCCTATTGAATAGGAACCACGGGCCTTTCCCCGGGGATACAGCGGCCGAGTTATGAAGCTGACCATCAGCCTCCATCTATTAAAAAAACCTGTTTCAACTTACAAGTAAGAACTCGTGCTACACAGTAAACGGTCACTTAGCTGCCGTCCTGCAAACATTGGGTTGACCCGAGATTTGAGGTTGACACAGCGATGCTAATGCAGATTCCAGTCTTCTGGGATATGGCGCCGTAGAGATGGGTTAGGATCAACCAATCGGAGAACCCTACTGCCTCCATCTCCAGGGTGTCCAAGACGAGAGCTGCTAAACATTCAAAAGCATGTAAACTACCTTGAAAATGGAGGTTTGTAATCCCCCCCCCAACAATCATTGATTCTAACCGACCTACATGGTATCATATCACATCATATCCCAGAAGACTGGAATCTACATTGGGTTCTCATTATTAGCCATTAGCGCATTGCATGGGTCATTCCCCTGTAAAAGGTGGCAAAGTACATCTGTCTACTTATCAGTCAAAGCCATCACTTAACACAGGAGAGTTTTAAGTCCCCAACTTTTCATTGTCTACCGGACTGCAGATGCTGACGATACCCCTTAATCCACCCTATCTCACTAGCACAGCACACTGGTTAGTTAAGGAGCATCTTGTCGACAGTCTTGCATCTTTACGAAGTAGGCTTTAAGTTTTGATGGCCTTTGTGTTGATATAATAACAGAAGAAACAGATATGGAGCGACGCAAAAGAAAAAAGATAGAACTTATACAGGGGACTGACCAGCAAACAGTGATTAATACATAAGCGTAATTTACAAAGTAGTTCCCTGACAAAAGAAAAATCATATCGTAAAAGAAACTTGTAATACAACCTGCCGAAGCACAGCGGCTTTCTACAGTAAACAGCAGCTGCTCAGGGCCCACTGACAACACCGAAAAAAAGGGTTGAAAGTAATTTATCGCACAAACAGGTGCATTACGTTCAGTTTACTCCGCACCATGCACTCGTTGTTTGTACAGAATATTCTTCCTCTACTGACTGTGGTGCTGGATAAGGTAAACGATGATAAGAACTCATGTTTCAAACCGAAAACTTTTTATACCCTAGAAAGAAATCGGTTTCAATTGAATCACAAGGCGAGGGGGTGGGGGGAGCGATGCTGGTAGAAAGAAACCGGCTTAAGGCGACACTCATACCTGAGGATTGAATGACTTATTTACCTGGATGATACGTCGGTTAATCATGGACGCAAGATTCTTAAAGACTGGCGCGGTAAGTTGTCACAACGCCCAAAGACATTTCCCTGGACGGCATCACGATGAAGTGAAACATCCTACAACACGAGAAACAAGAGTTGTCATTAATTTGACGTTGTGTTCACCGTGCATCTTAACATTAATCTTTAGTTTTTCAACCAACAAATGCGCAATTTATTTTCGTAATTTTTGTTCACTGCACCCTACATATGTTTCGGCCGTAACTCGGCCATCATCAGGGGCACCTTGTTAAGTATACTTCACTGTTCACTATATACATCGGAACAATTCAAGAAACTACTTGAAAAAAATGTTATATACTCGTGATTCTCAGTGTGAATATTAGCATTGAACGGAATAACAGTTATGTGATAGTGCCAAATGGATAGTGAACAGTGAAGTGTACTTAACAAGGTGCCCCTGATGATGGCCGAATTACGGCCGAAACGTATGTAGGGTGTAGTGGACAAAAATTATGAAAATAAATAGTGCATTTGTTGATTGAAAAACTAAAGAGTTGTCATTGTTCATGCAGGTGGAAAAGTCGAATTTATTGACGGTGCAAAGTTAGTACTCCTCGCAAAAGATGAACTTGGAGGACTACCGTGATGAGAAGGACACAAAGAGATTTGAAAAGTGGTTACAATACCAACTGTTGCCTAACATTCGACCTGAAACAGTAGTAGTCATGAACAGTGTGGCATATCAGGGTCACAGGTATGAACTGGTGCCCAGTACTGCATGTAGGAAGATGTGAAACAGTGTCTGTTAGCAAAGAATACACAGTTTCCTGGCGATTCTTTAAAACGGGAATTACTACAAGAAGGGGATACTGTGAGAAATGAGTACACTTCGTGTGGTGACGAAATTCAAGAACAAAGAGGTGTGACCATGAGTGACCATTTGCAGACTTCAGCCACATCACTACGAATTAAATACAGTTTGAGTTGGTCTGGAGTTATGCTGCTGTAAATAACACACAGTTCAAGGAGATTTTGATGCTACAACTTAATACGTAACGCATTCGATACAATGTAGGACATTCACTCGGCTAAATTATTGCCGGCACGTAGAGCAAACTACGAGGAAATGTGGAAGGCGGGAAAGTTACAGGATTATGTCGGACCGTTGATAGTGTAACTCGCCGATTCCACCAGTGGCAGTTTTACTACCGCCACCGATTCGAATTATAGCAAGAGCAATTGACAGGATAGCGCAGACATTTCATTAGTGCACCTCTACACTAGCCAGGCAGGCACTTCCGTATTTGCAAATAGCTAAGTTTAGTTGAGAAAATAACATAAAATGCCGTTTTCTTTCATATATATATATATATTAAATCTTAACATTTTTCTTGGAAAATTATACAGCATCATTATGATTATTTCTTCTTTTGCAACGTGGCAGCCGTGGCTCCAGGCTTCTCCCCATCCTCGCCAATAAATGGACGATGTTTACAACCCGACAACTGAACAGAAAAGTAGACCTACTTCAATAATATCATTAACGTTCAGCAGAAATTATTTTATGAAAATGTTAAATTAATATTTTACGTCACGTTTATAAGTTAAGAGGCTTCTACTTTTGTTCACATCAAGAGATCCTCATTTTAAAGTTCTTAAATCATAGCACTAGATAAACACACAAATTTATAATTAATAATAAGTTATCCTTTACTCTGAAGACGGATACAGTACGCTCCTCCGAAACGTTGGTAAACACTACACACACTACACGGTGTTTCAACTTTCACTACCATGAAAACATAACATCTCAAAAGTTCTGGTCCTTGAAGCGAAATTTTCTTCACAAGACGAGCTTGTTTGACCGTGTAATATTGTATGAAAAGTGAAAAGGAAAAAGCGCTATGTTATTTAGAGTAGGAAATGTATATTCTGTATTAATCACATCTTCGTATCTCATCATCACGTAGTCTGTCTTACAACATGTCCATAGCCACTTCCACTGCGAGTTCTCCAAAGAATGGGATCTAGTGCCTTCTCTTTCAATTTCCAGTATATTTTCGTTTCCTTCAGGTCATCCAGTAGCTGCTTACATCTTCTTCCTCGTCTTACCGTGCCTTATATCTTTCCTTCAATAACGTGTTTCAGAAGGCAGTTTCTACGCAAGATGTGACCAAATCAGTTAGCCTTCCTTCGTTTTATTGTATGTAGGAATATAGACGGTCGCTTTGTAATTAAATAACCTGAAAAATATATCAATTACACGAATTTCGTGGAGTCTATACTGCAAGCGATAGTGCTGTTTTGAAAGTTAGCACTTTCGCCATTTCTACATTCCGTGAAGACAGGCCCTGGTGGGTATGGCTTAAGAGTGATTGCCAATGCCACTACCTTTTTCTTTTTTGTGAAGGGCCCCGCAGCAGAAGCTACGGACGCACCGCAGCCTAGAGGCTTATAACGATTAGTTTGTTTTGCTTTCCAAGTAAAGGAGCACCGGTGGAATAAAATTGACAGGGGAAAACCGAAGTACTCGGGAAAAAACCTGTCCCAGCGCTATTTCGTCCACCACAAATCCCACAAAAGTTATTACTGGCGAAATTACGGGGCATGATGTATCTCCCATTAGCACGATTTTCCTAACAGGACTGTCCTAAAATCGTGGCGTATTTACTGCTATACCCGCATTCGACTACATAAGCTAAGAAAACCCACGATAAGCGGCCTCTGCGTGAGAACCTAACATGGACGTCACGAATACGAAGGATGAAAGCGCGAGGATGAACAACCCCGCCGTCAGAACCTGAGAACTTCTACACATAAGAATGGCACTCCTTACATGGCATAGGCATGTGTAATAGCTGGAGCACCCTCTTCTCAGACGGAAGGTACCAGGGTGGTGAAAAACGCACGTGTCTCGCTGTAGGTTACAGTCCGATCAAAGACAATTAAGTTAACGCAGATACAGCCAGTGAAAGTACTTTTCTATCCATTGCTCCCCGATTTCCGTAAAAACACTGCATTTGGAACGTATCCATGCTTCGCCCGTCTGTCCTGGTAAGAGCAACGCTTAGATGAAGATGAGTATGGAGCAATGGTGGAATGATACTGACATGGAAACACCGACGTACTCGGAGAACCTGTCCCAGCCACTCTGTCCACCACAAACGTCATATAAACCAGCCTAGGATCGCACGCGGGCCTCCACACAGACCATGGCACGGCCTTCTGAGCCAGTGCTATGTACCAACGTTCTTTATACCAAGTCCTATGGTTCCTAACACAGTCACTGCTCCCGACGAAACAACGGATGGATTACCTCGGAATAACGGCACTCTGTGCGGTAACAGGCCGGTGGGTCGGTCTGTCCGCTTGCCCAGTGTTGCACAGCTACCGGAACACCAGCGTAGTTTCACAGTTTATTGTGCACTAACTCCATGCAGCGGAGATCTTGAGAAGACAAAAGCCGTAAGATTGCAGGTTTTCATGACGGCGACTATGAAGGACACACTCCTCTGCGATGACACCGTGCAGTTTGGTACAGTAGCTATCTACCAAACAGCGACGCAGTCACAGAGTTACTCTAAAATTACCCCCTTTAATGAAATCCGGAATTTCACTATCCCTGTCACTACCGCCCGCCAATGGTCACTGTTCTTCCACGCTCCAGGTGTAGTAAGGATATTAAAATGGGTCTTAAATAGGATGGAAGGCTGTGAACTGGGTTCTCTGGCTCAGTGGGCGAGCTCTGGTGAATATGGGAAAGAAGTTTCGGGTTCCTTAAAAGGGGCGAAATTTTTGGTCTGCGTCCAAGTCTACAGAGTGGTGTCTTCCCTCCCGGTTTTCTGACCAGAATTTCGTATGTATTCCTCATACATTTAAAATGCGTCTGCGTGCTCTCGCCATCTCATCCTCCTTGATCTATCTGCCTGCCTGTCTGCCTATCTATCTACCTACCTATATATCTATCTACCAGTCTGCCTGTCTATCTATCCATTCATCTATCTACATCTGTCTACCTATCTATCCACACATCTATCTATATATCTATCTATCTATCCATCCATCCATCCATCCATCCAACTCCATGGTGCAGCCCTTCTTAAGAAACTAATGGTCGTTCAGCTAATCAAGAAACTCCCTGCCCTTTATGGAACCTGAAGGTTATTACATAGCCACATATTTTACATACATCTCAAACATAACTTCGGCCCATTGGACACATAATTTGCTTATTGGGATAGTTTGTGATGAAAAGATGCCGGCAATGCGATTCACTGTGCAACATATGCGCATTAAGAACAACGAAGCGTCTAACGGAAAAACTTACTTGCAAACTATGTGCACTCAACTTTGCAGTTTCGCCTGCTACAGGTCTACTGGAGGAGCAGGGGCAGCGTAGTCGGTATAATAACTAGGCTACAGTATAGGCGACGCGCGGTTCGAATCCCGACAGGGTCTAGGCCGGCTGTGGAGCCCGCCCAGCCTTCTACTCAGTAGGTGCCAGGGTTTCTTGGGTGGAACGGCCGGGGTGCCAAGTCGACTATTCACCTCCATCTAGTACCGAGGTTAAGAATGAATGCAGCCATAACTCCACCCCTCTATAAGCCTTTATGCAGTCGACAGGGGCAGCTTCATAGCTAAACTGTGTTTCGACGAGTTGTTTTATTCTCAGCTCAAACTCCTTATATTCAAGATTAGTACGCGTTTCTTCCGCTAGAATGGGTCACAATGCGTTCACACGCGTGCACATCACACTGTTTTATCATTTGTGCAATTCACACATATGCAGCGCCCTACTTACCGTAAACTAAAGGTCACGATACTGCATTCTGCGTATAACTTCTAAACGAGGTCTCTCAAAACGTAGTTTCGGTAACTTGGTAGCGTAGTCAGTATAGTGACGAAGCTACGGGCTAGGCGATCCGGGCTTCGAATCCCGGCAGGGGCACGAGATTTTTTATACTCCAAAAAACGTCCAAACCGCCCCGGGACCCACCCAGCCTCCTATTTAACAGGTACCGGGGTCCTTTCCCGTGGGCAAAGCGGTCGACGACGAGAAGGCGACCGCTCACCTCCACTTGTGCCGAGGTTAAGAATGAGAGGAGCTATACCTCTACTCCCACGTGTCTCCCTGGCGTGGAGAGAAATAATTTTAAGTTTTTTATTAAAATTGCACTGTTCGGCATGTTTTGCATCATAATATAACAGACTTCGGCTTCCGTATACTGTCGTAACATTTCATTTCTCTAATAACCGATGGGGTCTCCCACCCCAAATCGCCTAACACATATACTGTCACATGAAGATTTTCGACCGTGCAGTACCCCGACTATGATTCGACATCTTTGTCGACATGCATGTGATGTGTGACGTATGTGTGATTTTTAATCTTACAGCTTGCATTTAGGTCACTCCTAACGTGAGGACAATATTATCGCCATTTAATATCGACCCTTGAAGCGTCTTTATACTAACAGAGCTTCGTAAATATGCCACTTGTCGTAAGATATTTTTGTTCAACACTGAATAACAACATGACGAATGTGCGAAATATATTTAAATTTCAGTTTCATGGCTTTAGCTAATGAAGCATCTGCGAAATACATGTGAAGCGTCAAATGGAGTAAGATACAAACAGACCGTTATGCATTTGGAACTGTTTATGTGTTAACAGTTAAAAACATAACGGCAAATGTGAAACTCCGAGGTTATATCTGACAAATTTAGTGTAGTGGGAAATTGTAGTATTGCAAAGAAACTAGTCACCAAATCGCAACTTCTGCCCACAACGTCATGATACACAATTTATGCCACACTGCATTATCTAAAATAATTAATGACTTTCCTTTTACAGCAGTCCAAATCAAAACTGATGGTATATTCCACAGATGAAATATTACAAGATGCAATAATTACGAAGGGGCACGACGCGCGCGCGCGCGAGCGAGCACGCACGCATAAACAAAAAAGCGCCGAATGCGTTTTGATCAAAGTCAGTAACTCCTACGCAGGACAAAAGAGGTTTCGTTCAGCTCTGCGCTTCTCTTGCTCTTGGAAGGTCTAGGCGACAGCCTATTCTCACGGTTTCGCTCTGCCGTCCACGGTATACTTAACTACGCATTGATGACTTCCTTGTATAGGAGCCGGGGTAGTGTAGTCAGTGTGATGATTAAGCCGGACGAACCGGGTTCGAATTCCGACCTAAGCGAGATATTTATCTCTTCTCCAAAACGTCCAGACCGGCTCTGGGACCCACTCCGTCGCTCTGTGGGTACCGGTGACTCTTTCCCCGTGAGTAAAGCTGCCGGAGCGTGAGGCTGACCAATCACCTCCATGTAGCGCTGAGATTAAAAATAAGTGAAGGGTAGGCCTATAACGCCACTCCCCCACATGTGTTCCTGGTGTGTACACGGACAAATTTACCTTTTTTACCGCTTCCTTCCATATTCCAAATTCGCTGTTAAACTTTTGAAGCCTGAAATCCATCTAAATTACAACAATTCAGTCCCTACCTCACACAACGCGATTCCACTACGCACACAACTCATTAATGTAGTTCAGGGAAGTATCGTTTCTTTATTGTAAGAGTCATACAAAACACACAGCCTGTAACTTACACTAATGCAGATATCTGAATGTTAAATCACACTGTACAAGTAACTTGTACTTTGAGGGGGGGGGGTTAAATTTTAAGCAGAGGGCTAGGAGCGAGTCTCTTCTACAGCGACCGGATTAGCAGACGCCACCCAACGTACAGCAGGCCCGTCAGCCAGCTCTGCTATGCTCTTCACTAGCCAAACAGTAACAAATGACCTACAGAAATGGTCATAGGGTTAACGCTCATTCTACCATTTTCACTCACACGTTAAAATAACGGGAGCAGTTGTGGCAACGTCTGCACACAAACTAAGAAACTGTGTTGAGTGAGTAAGCATGCAGTACACTACAAAGCACACCATTCGAAACACACATCCATACCCCGCCTATCTATATCAATACAAAAAAATGTGTCTGTGCGTGCGTGTTTCGCTGTTTCTGGCACGCATAACTCATCAGAAAATAACGATGGAAGCTTCAGATTTTGACAGTAGTTTTAGTGTGATTATAAGCTGCACTGTTCCAAGTATAATCAAAACTGGGTTCTATCCCAGCGTATGATTTAAAATTAAGTTAAGCAAAATAGGGGCTGTACCTCAGTTGAAATACACTCTCTAGTGAATACAATAAAACATACCGAAACAGTGAACTGTTTACTGTCAAAAACTAAGAGAACAAAAAAGATCCGTAAAATCTTATCAGTTGGAGTTGAAGCTTATTTGAATTGGCTCATTCTAGCACAAGCCCGATCAACCCGCAGCTCGCGGGCAACACGTTGCCCACGGAGACATTTTAAATGAGAGAACGTCTTCCCTGACACAGCCGAGCTAGAACGCCGAAGCAATTTTGAAAACTTATAAGCTGTTTATTTATGAAGACATACATTACTACTTCATTTTGTAAAAATTTGATAAAAATCGCGACACCCTAGCCTAGGCTGTGAATTGAATTTTTATAAATTTTTCTTATTATCAGTATATTTTTACTGCACATAATGTACAAAAAATACAGTTACAATTATGCATATAATTATACGTATACTTATGCATCTTTCATTCTAAATATTTAATTTCATGTTTCCCGCATGCAAACCACATTTTGCTGAACTTAGCCGCGCCACAGAAAAGGTTAAGCGGGCCTGCTCTAACAAATGTTTTAAGACATGATAAAATAGGTTGAAATATAAAACGAAGGACTGAAAAGGCAAAAAAGAATTAAAAAACACATCTTGTCAAATAAAACTTCCAGGGTTCCTAAACAATTTTTGTGAGATTTTTATGTAGACTATTAAAAGGCTCCTGAACATGCATCACTGTTTGGTTACACTGAGATCTGATAAAGACACTATTATGATGGCAGCACTCCGATAGGTGAAATTAACGCTTGCACTGTTATACGAATAAAGAAATGACTGATGAAAGGGCCGTGGAGTACCGCGTGAAAATTATGGCGAGAGTGGCTTGTGCAAATACAGGGGATTTATCCAACAATCCTCAAAACAATTAGATGCCATAATAATTTAACTCAATGTTTCTCAACCTTTTTGAGCCGCGACCCATACTAGGCCAGTATCTTTGTCTCGCTACCCCAGGAGCCAGGAATAAAGAGAAGTGTAAAATAAAACAACCATAAATTGGTATAAAGAATGTGATATTTGAATGATTTAATGAAATGAAGCTAAACATATATCCACTGACACGCTTATGCACGAGCCCGAGTTTAGTACTGTGACTCCTTTTATGGCACTTGTAACCAAAGTTAGTTTTCATGATCTTGTAAATTTGAATTTTTCCGTGTTTTGCGGGGTATTCCTCCAACTGAGAAAATTTTGTCAACGGTACGATAACTGCGGCGAAACCCGATAACTTTGTTTAGCTGCCCCAATAGTATTTTTGTTGAGAGGCTGGCAACACTGTTAGGCCAGTGGGCTTTGTCATTTTTATAATATGACGGCCAATGCGACATTGCTACTTTGTCACTGCAAGTGGTTACAGTTACAAAATGCACTGCTTTTAATACACTTATCAAGGTAGCCAGTAGATTCATAAAATTGTTTCGCGACCCACTCAGCACAGCTTCGCGACCCTTAAGTTGAGAAACACTGATTTAGCCTGATCTGTAAATGAAGGAGGAAAAGTCATGCCTGTGCCCTAACACTGCATCATTACAACGCATCGAGAAATCAAAGGTGAACAGCCAGACCAGTAGTTCTCAACTGTTTTGTTCGCGACCCAAACTGTACCAGTACCTACCTTAGCACCCCACTCAAACCTTAAAGTTTACTTGGTTGTTATGACATCTCACCACCCATCAGGAGACTCTAAGAGCAACTAAGCTCAACTAAACGCACTGCGTACCCACTGAACATGAAGCTACACAGAACATTTCTTTTAGACCCTGCTGCTAATTAAACGCCGACTGTAGTCTTGTGGGATGTGGTATTGTGTAGTCTCGCAGATATGTTCCTAGCACATGCTGGCACCAATCTATTAAGCTACATGGCGTCACGTACCAGAAGCCCGTAATCCGAGTCGTTGTGTCTATAACTTAACCCAACCCCCCATCCAATAGGTACCAGGGGGGTCTCTCTCCCCGGGGGTAAAGCGGCCAGGTCGTGAAGCCAACCTCGCACCTCCAACTAGAGCCGAGATTATGAATTCGTAATGGAATGAGTATAGCCTCCACGCCTCTTCGGTGTGGTGGTTAATTAAGGGCAGGGACTTAATTTTGTAGATCTACTGGGATAGGCCAATTCTGTTCAGACGGCAGAGCCTACCGTATCCATATGTGTGCAAGGAGGACAGCTGTGTGTCTGCTTTTCAGCCTGCGTGCCGCGAGTACCATTCAAGACAACAGTTGTCAGTTCCTTTTATTCATGGATTGATAAAACAGCACAGTTTCCGTTGGCTTCTCCATTATCTGTCAGTGCAAATAATAAAGGTAGAGTTGTTCCTGTACTTGGCTAACCATTTGAAGACTGAAATTCATCTACATTATAATAAAGATTCAGTTCGTACCTCACAGAGAACAGCGTGCTTGCATTGGCAACACCAGTCGGTGAATTTTGTGTACAAATATCATGCCTGTTTATTGTGAGAATCATACAGAATACACACACTGTGCGAGCAAGATATAGAGTTTGTAGTGTTAAACATGGTGGCACGTATAGTAACCACTAGGCTTTAGGGGGTTAAACGTGTCACAAAACACATAGGGGAGTGGAGGTACACCATCACGCGCAACGTAGACACGAGACGGATATTGAGTGGTCACCTTCAGGCTCCGGCTGCTTTAACCCCAGGGAAACAGCCCCCCGGTACCTATTGTGTAGGAGGCTGGGTGGGCACCACAGCCAGTCTGCAACACTGCAGGACTACAAAAACATCTCCTGCTCCTGCCGAGAAGTGAAACCAGAGTCCTCGATTGTCAATTGCGCAGCTTCGTCACTACAGATACAAAGCACTTACTGCACGGAAACGACGTGGCAACGTGTCAAAAACGTTAAATGAACATCCGTTATCAAGTTAAAGTACTGTTAAGTATCGACCTATCAGCTTCGCATTTCAGGAACTTAGTACTTATTAGCAAACAGTTTGAAGTACTTATGAAGTCCAACGAAATTAGGGTCATCAAACCAACAGAGATGGGTGGGCATGTTGCACGCATGGGAGTAATAAATCTCGAAAATGTTTTGGTTGAAAAATCTGAACTGGAGGACTACAGGCATAAATGGGGGATATTAAAACTTATATTATATAAATTGTGTGGGTCAGTGTGGAATGGATTCATCTGGTTCAGGACAGACAACAGATGTTGGCTCAAACACAATAATGAACATTAGGTTTCAATGAAGGCAGGTAACTTCTTGAGTAGCTGAGGGACTACAGCTTCTCAAGAAAGTACGAAGGTGTAATATAATCAATAATGTATAACCTATGTAATCAATAGTTTCTTTTTTAACTTGTGCCCCTAATGATCAATAGTCCTCAAACATGTACAGCCAATAAATAATATTTCTTATTTAGTGACTCTAATATCATTATATGGACAGTGGTATGAAAATTTTTCAGTATCTCAGGATAATTCAATGGCAGTCATGTGTGATCATGGCTATTTCACCATGCATTATTAAAAAGTTGACAGGGAGGGCAAGATCTTAGCTGCGGTAATCATATTCTGACAACAAATTTGGGAATATGGCAAAAGTGATTTCATAAGAAACTTGACAATGGCAGAATTAAACATGGCTTATTTATCAAGTTAGACACTTATTTCAACTTACATATGCATTCATATCTTCAATGCTGACAATACGCACCTACACACACACACACACACACACACACACACACACACACACACACGTAACCATTATAAGGGATGCAAATGCTAAGCTAACCAAACCACATAATGTTCCTGGTGAAATCTAGTTTCTTATGAAATGCAGTGTTTCCAGAGTGGTCCTTGCTGTGTAGTCCTTTCAGTTTTGATAAATCCTGATAGATCCCCAAAATAATACAAAATTAAATGTGGCAGAATAAGTGTATGTTACTACAAAATCAAAGCAAAGTCTAATCAAACACACACAAAGATAGCATAATCAATATAAATGTTGGATTAAAAGGAATTTACAGTGACTTGTTTGGTTTGTGAACAATAATTTCAATAACCTATTTTAATCCTCATGCTGAAACATTACTGTGCTTCTTTTTGTTGCCCAATTAACTAATAAAACTTCTAGTAGCAGAACCCAAAGGTTTAAATAATTAATTAATTAATTAAAACCAAATCCTGATGAAGCTCTAAGGCCAGTTCCACTCAAATCATAACCACTTCCCTAAGATCCATCATAATTATATCAATTGCCTTTGAAGGTGCTTCCTAACCAGTTGCACCATAAAAACTGTGTATATATTTCTTGTCTCCCCATTTCACCTACACATTTGCTCAATTCCACTACCTTAACACTTTCACTGCCGGGTATTTAAATCCCCGAGGGTGTTACATTGCCAGGGATTTATTGAATGTTAAACAATTAGTGCATCGTCTTATAAATTATAAAATATAATTATATATAAAGTTATATATAAAATGCACATATATTTTTTCAGTTGTCAGCTACAGATTAATAAAGATGTAAAATATGTTTCCTGAAAGAACTTATTGGGTGCGTGGCCTATTTAAGGCAAAAGAGCAGAGTAAATTTTAGATCGACTAAAGTCGATGCTGGCAAATTAAAACGTAAATACTTAAATCAACCACAGTGGACTTTGGCAGTGAAAGTGTTAACATACTAAATAACTGATAACAAACATTATGTTGGTTGTTATATCACACTGTACACTGACCATCTACTTCATGAGTTGAGAAAGCAGTCACTGATGGGACTGTCTATAGGAGCAGAGATTTGCCCCTTTACCACCCCACATTCAAACCCAAGCTCCAGCCCACTCAACCTCCTATGCAGTGTGCACTGAGGCACTTGCTACAAGTGTAAAGTGGCCAGAGCATGACGATGACCACTCACCTTCATCTAATGTGGGGAAATTTACCTCCATATCCCCAGTATGTCTGCAGGTTGTGTGATGCTTACAAAAAGGGAAAACTCTACCTTCACCCACCCAGGACACTTCCATCTTTTTTAGGTACAAATATGTTCCAGAATTCCAAGTTTTCAAAAGTTTTGAATTTCTAAAATTCTTGACTTAGGACACACAAAACTCCTGCTATGCCAATAAGTTAAATTATCTATGATCATGAGAACAAAAAATGAATGCACACAAATGTTTTGTTCATTTTGTGTGTGTACATGCATGCACATGTCAGGGAGGGTGCTTTAAATTTATGGCACAGGTTGAATCTTTGAGGCCACTTCAACATTAAAGACACTGCCAACTTCTCATAACTCAGAACATCACATTACTTAACCCTAGCAAACTGGGTCATGACAATATACATGCACCAAATTTATGGTTCACATTTTCTCCAGAAAATACTATGACAAGAAATTCAATCTGATCTGTTTTTCCATGGAGTTGGTATTTTAAAAGTTACAATCAATGAATTTAGGTCAACTTAAACACACTTTACCTACATACAAAGAAGACGAAATGCTTTAATCAGTACTCTGTTCCACAAACTATATGGCAATCCTTCTCATATGAGAAATTATATGAACTGAGAACTGCAGCAAGTAAACCTTACTGCGTTTATAGCTAGGAAGAAATTATTGTACAGCATACCAGTTTTCACGGAATTTGGAGACTGGACATTAGCATGTATCTGAATATAGGAGTTACAGCCACTCATAAATTTTGCATGTAAACAGCTCTAAGTACTAAACGGGGTAAAATTAAGTGCAATAACACACTCCATACAAACGTACTCAAGCTTAAGTTATGATCATGATGACTTAACATCCTGCTTGCTGTTCGTATTATTTACGTCTACATAGTAAACGATGGCTTAAAGATGGAAGCCCGAGTGTTACCAAGTTACATTTCCATGTTCACGATTCAGAACACATACAAAAACTGCATATTTTTGTAACAAAAATAAAAACATAATATTAAAATAAGAGGCACAGACTCGAAAACAAATTCCTCATTCAACAATCTGAGTGGGGTAAACTTTTCGATACGTACGGCCCCCTTGTCCCTAACATCAAGCAGACATCCTTGCAAAATATAGTTCCACCATACCCACAGACCATACCCTACAAACATGCACAATTCCTGAATACATACCATTTCCCGTAAAAGAGATTTTCATGCTCGCATGTCTCTTAGGAATTCACTCCCGTCTGAAACATCCCCTGTGGCAAAATACAACCATAATAACAGCTGTCCTATTGTTACCTTTAAGGTGGTGACCCACTCAGAGAAACAGTTACGGTACGACCTTTGGGAATGTGGCGGTTTCATAGTCCAGCTGAATGCACGTAAACCAATTGGAACGAAACAAGACAGTGATATTCTCGCTATCATACAATCAAAGATAATAAAAACAAGTATTCTCTAGAAAATATACACTAGATACTTACGTAAACTCGTTCCCAAATGTCTTCGTTATCAACCAGATCACAATAAAGATTTTAGTTATATCCCCTTAAAAATAAAAAACAGTTCGATATCATCGTATTCATCGCTAAAATCTTCATAACTTAATTCTTAGCTGGCATGGACGAAACAATAAGGCAGTCACAAATATCCGCTATAACGCTTGCTTTACTCAAAAGCAAACACGGCGCATATAATACACATCAAAACGTAATGAAAATGCGCTCACTCAGTGCACCTCAACGCCATCTAGTAACAGATGTTGAACAATGTGATGGAGGCTATGGAGTTCTACTAGGTGAAGAGCGCACTGAGATCCTGATGTACCCTCGAGGCATGCATTACTAAACTTAAAAACACACAAGAAGCACCAGATTCAACGTAATTATACACGGCATATGCCTACACTACATTATATGCCATATCCTGCACGGATTTCTCAACATACGTAACAAAGTATCTTCTTCGCAGAAAAGAAAAACGCCAGTACACGTTGCCACCCCTGATTCACCTGTATTGCTCACAGATTGGAAGTTCCATGGAAATGTAAAATTCCATTGCCTTATGCGGCGCTTTCGTGCGTTACTATAGCCGGCGGGGCTCACTGGCTGTGGGTAAAGCACGCTCATGGAGGTAATTTATGGAACTATGTAAGATGACCTCGGCATACCAACCCCCTACTTTACCATACCCTGTCCATTCCCCCCCCTGGTACCAACCGACTACATGGACTTACTAGGCAGTACACATTATTTTAAATTATGCTTTCTCGGGCATATTTCTGCTCAGGTCAAAATATAATGTATACTTATTGCCTAATACCTGTATTTAGTTGGTTTGTAATACACCACAATGCACAGAAAATGCAGAATATTAATATCCAAATTAGTCTTCCTGGTTATGGGACCACTTAATATCATTCACGAGTACTGAGGTTTTGGTCAAGACATACTGCCTCCATCTTCTAACTGCCGCTGAAGACAAGACACAGAATGCTCCTCCAAAACATTCATAATCCAGACCGCATTATGAATCCTCACCATTGTCAGCACCTCAAATCCTGTACCAAAGAATATAAAGAAATAGTGAAGCGTGGATGGAAATGTCACATTGGGAAAACTGAGTTACAGGAAGTGAAATTTTTTTTAAAGACACACAATTTATGACCACATTCTTTTTCCACCAACTGTGTACAATTTTCTCATATTTTACCTCTTGAACAAACTGAAGAGATGAGATCTGGAACACTTCCTGGTTATAGATATTATCTGTACAAATAAACATTTTAGGGCCAGGACCACATAGTGAACTTCAAAGTTCGACTAAAATGACATCACAAGGACAATCACACAGTCAAAACTACTTAGAATCTTAAACGTTCTCAAGTACAAAGAACTGCCTCCATCATACACAACTGTCACCGCATGAAATAAATAAAATACATATGCCATAACTATGACTACATGAATAAAGAGCTGCATTACTAATGGTAATATTTTCTTCACGGTACACACAGCACTAATATACTACAGTGCAGCACTGCCCAGTGTTATACAACAGTCAACACACAAAATATAATACAAAATACAAGTTCAAGAAGCAGAGTTCATGTACATAAAACAGAATATACGATAATGTACAGATTATGAAAAATGTTCACTGAGGTTCTGTATGTCACAATTATAAAGTTAAATGACAACATAAAATGAAGGTGAATTATTTCACTGACATACCATTATTTTTCAACACAATCCCAGAGTACACTAATGTCATCTGTCTCATCTTGGCACAGTTTCTATATTCATTGCTCAGGAAGGTCCAACTTTTACGTTATCAACAGCATTTCTCCAGTGCTCCAAGTGCGTACTTGTACTGCTAAGAAGGCAATCAAAAACCTTTGCACAGTCACGATAGCATGTGATACCAATGAAGCTGTCAACTTCCTTGACAAACACAATTGTTGACAGACATCTGCTTTCCAATTTACCTGCAATGAATGTTAGAATGATTCAAATTCCCTTCACAACTGAGTATGATATAAAAGAAAACACACAAAAAAACCACTCAAACACATAACACCATTGCTGATAATATTATTATGTGTGATTCAACTTCACAGTGCAATTATGCTTACCTACTGTGACCAGAATGCCGATAACTATTCATAACTTGTGCAGCCAAGCTCACTTTCATCATACTTTGTCCACCAGGGTTCAGGTGTCTGTGCATCACATTGGGCAGCAGGTGATAAAGCACATTCTGTCTGTCAATTACATACAGCTTCTATATGTCCTCCAATTTAACAGTACCAGTAAGTTGCTAGCTGTTTAATGTAATCCCACACCCAAGATTCAGTGCACTGCAGAGCATGCCCAGTCCCTCTGCCCACGGCTGAGCCCTGTGTAAAAATGAAACAAGAAAATACACAAATGAAACTGTGATTCATATGGTTAATGTCATATGTTACATTTTCAATGCAAGGAGAGCTCCACTGGTGGAACAAATTATTCACAGTGTACACTGTTGGTTACAATGTATCTGTCAACTGCTGATAATTTCTTCTGACTTCAAAATAAGAGGGTTGAAAAAACCTTGGAGACGAGTAAATTTGGAAGATACAACATAACTTCAAAATTGACGATGTGAAAATTAATGTACACAGCTGATACAAGTTACTCTTATGTGATACATTTTCATTTCATAAAAGAATGTTTTATGAACAATGAGATTCATTCTGTCATAGCCTGAACAACCAATGAGAGGTACGGTACTGATCGCTGCGAAATCTTACACAACCTGAAGAATTTCAAATCGTTATTCCCGCTGCTTCTGTAATACCCTCTGGCATAGCTGACCTTACTTCTAATTACGATATTATGAAACAAAATAGTAATTACACAACTTAGTCAACGAAATGATCATCACTGACCAACAATTATCTTCACACACTTGTGAGTTTCAATCAGATTAATCACACATCACATTTCATCAATAACGAAACATCATTATTACCAATTGCAACTTTCACACATTTGCAATAATGATAAAATCCTCTTACATTGCGTTAACAATACACTAAAAATGCCTTAAAATTTCAGAAATGTAAAAATTCCTGTACCAAAATCTGAAACGTACGCCACACGAAATACGTTAACTTCCTAATATCATAACCAGCTACCCTGATGTGATCCTTCTCCGCAAAAGTGCCCTTCTCTATGATCCTAACCACAGTCACTGAGCGCCGGCAACAGTAACGCATGTAGGCGCCACTTGTGGCGCTACAAGTCCTTGTTTCCAGGGGTCCATTGAACCTTCTATGGAGTGGTATTACTGGTTGCACACCGTGGAAGTTGAGTGAAATTGACAACACATCAATGTGCCCGAAGAGAAAAGGAAGAAGTTTGTTTTGTTAACAAAACGCCAGCACAACTCCTTAAATATCGTTCCTCCTTAAAAAGTGTTATTTCTAAAACGTGCCTCCATGCAAACCCGGTTAATTTCTCTGTAAGTGAAATTAGGTTAATTACTGGGAGATCCTTCATGAGACTACAGTTAAATTAGAATGTTAGTGGTAAACTTTAAATGAAAAATGAAACCGCGCCTATGTCATGTACATGTTGCAAGAAAATTCTTAGTATTATTTTAGTACCATGTAAACTGTGGAAAGTAGTCGATGACTGTAAGTGAAATGTGATTAATTACAAGGCAACCCATCATGTGGTGGCAATTAAATTATTGTTAATTGTAGTATCTGAGCTCTGAAGGTGAAAGGAGACGGCGCATTCGTCATGTAGGTGTTGCAAGAAACGTATTAATTTCACTTTAGCGTGATTGTCGTTGTTGAAAATATTCTAAAGCAGTACTATCATTGCAATAAACGTTTTCTGTACTTGCCAACACAGTACATAGACTGCTGTGCAATAATCTATCGTAGTGAACTTGAGTTTGCATTGAATTACAGTTTATAGATTACAGCTGTTGTACTCGCCTGTGGAGTTGGATTTGTAGTTATGATTTTCCAGGACTTCGGCTACTGTTTGATTTGCTTGTATGAGGTTAGGTCAAGTAGTTTAACCAATGAGACTGTAAATAATATTTTTCAATTTTTCCTTCCATAGTATATCTGACATGTTTTTATTTGCATTGTAGGTTGTCTGTTATTGAATCAAAATTATGTAAATATCCAGCTAATTCCATACAGATTTTCTTTGTAGTTGGCTAGTGTGTGATTGGTTCTAGGCAGTGATCAGTTGTGCGGTCTTGTAGTTCAT
Source organism: Reticulitermes lucifugus (assembly GCA_026260175.1). Taxonomy (NCBI): domain Eukaryota; kingdom Metazoa; phylum Arthropoda; class Insecta; order Blattodea; family Rhinotermitidae; genus Reticulitermes; species Reticulitermes lucifugus. The sequence goes on from JAKCWW010007890.1 coordinate 21,815, forward strand.
AATTCCTGTCACTGTATGCACTGTACAAAAAAACTTGTATGTTGATCATGTAACTTGAAAACTTCTGATGTGAGCATTGAAGTGTGTGAATTTAGCCTTTGTTCAAAGGCTGAAAGTAGTTAGGATACATCAAATGTGCAACCACCAAACTTCTGTTGGCATTGCACTGGTCATAGCAGTCTGAGCAGACTGACTGTCAAGTCAGTGATATTTGTACCCAGAAACTACTTAAGCCAAAAAACAGATGATTGAATGTGGCAGTGTTGTCATTGATTTTAGTGGTGCCATGCTGTGAGGTGTCAAGCCTGCCAGTGTTGGGCGGGCTGTTACAGGAAGGATGAGTGGGTCGCGGCTGGTCCGCGGGACCAGAAGTCGACTGTTCCTGTATGTAGCTGTTGTGGTTGTGGTGGGGATGGCAGTGTATGTTTTCCATGGTGCACAGTTACAGCTTGATGATGCACGTAAGGTTGCAGACAAGTGTGAACAGCAGCAAGAATCCTTGTCCGCACAACTCCAGGGTAAGAACTTTTTTTTAATCTACATATAAATTACAGTTGGTTAATTATTTGTTTTCTATCCATGTAAATTAATTGTTTGTTTTTATCCATGTGAAATGAAGAAGGTGAATTTATTGAAGTATTACACATGCATCTACAAAATAGCAGTTTTGGCAGGAACATTTTTAATAATAAACATGTATAAAGGTGTGGTAGCTAATAATATAATTTATTGTATATTATAATATTATGCAGACAACAGGGTCATAAATGACTATCATATTATATATTACAATTTAACCAGACTCGGCATAGCCCATCATGAGAAGCAAATATTCACTCATTTAGTGAAGAAATTCTCTGCCTGTTATGGGATACAAAGGCTCATCATGTTCACAGAAACCAGCTGCTGACTGCATACATACTACATACTGCAGAGTTACTTTTTTTTTCAAATACTGAGGTCATGCAGCGTTGAAAGTAACACGAAAGCATTACAAAAATGGATGAAGGAATGATGAAGTGATTGTGGCACAGTTTAATGAACTGTTACAGCACTTTCCTGGAGGGACTGAGGGAAACAGTGTAAAAAATTGTGTCTGTGCGTTACTGGACTTAAATCAGATCCCTTCTGAAAATCCACTTACTTGTGTACAGACAGGTGTGTAAGGCGTTGTCCTTATGGTACTTGATATAAGGGTAATGATAATGTCAACATGAGTATCATTTTCTTGCTGTTCTAGTAATATTCGAGTATAAGCTACGGCTAGAAAAGTCACTGCAGCAGGAAAAGACAGATCATCGGAAAACACGTGAAGAGTTGGAAAAGCGTGCTGACAGTGAAAAGGAGGCAAACAACAAACACAGTGCCCTGCAGCAGCAGTACAAATTACTTCAGGTGAGTGTCCTTTACAAGAGGGAGAAGTAGTAAACTGCCTCCATTTGAAGACAGTAACACAAATAAAAATTTACCACAGTTAAGGAGGAAAGTTTGTGTGTTTAAAAAGATGGTTGTTCCGTTGTCTTAACATGGTAATTTTAATGTAGCTGCATGTGAAGGTAATGTTTATCTCGCTGTTCACAAAATGAAAATAGGACAGGAAATTACTTAACAATGTGGTGTGTTTGGATCTTTGCATCCTGGACTCCTCTGAGTTATTCATAGAATTTAATTCACTGGTGTTACACTTTTTGTTGTTTGCAGTTGTAGATATATTATAGAATGTTTAGTGTTATTATATTTCTTTGATGAACTTATTATTTATATGTCTACATTGATTTTGTCTGTGTTAAATTTATGTCACACATAACCTCAACGTTTTACCTCAGAATATTTTGTAACTGCTGATTTACAAACAGTAGTTTGTACTTAATAATTTGTACATAATGTGTAGGTACATTTGTAACATATTTACATTCCAAATTCAATATTTCAAGATATAAGCAATAAATATTGAATATTACAATTGTACATTTGTATTTTCATTAATTATACATCATGTAAATCACATGAAGAAAATCAGCAACTGCGTAGGAATGTTACGTAGCAACACAAAGGCTATATCTGTCACTGGATTATTGTATTATACCGCAACAAATCACGTGTATGTGGTGCCATATTATGTAGTTGTAATCATGTCTAAAGCAATAGATATTAACTGTTATGACTGTGCTTGTATTTTTGCCCTAACTACCTGGCATGTAAATTGCACTGTTGTGGCACCATATTGTATTTAGTTCATCTCATGCATTTCTTGTAATTATCTCATAAATGGTCAGACATTATAACTGCACATAAATCTTCATGTAAAGGGTCTGTTATTTTTGTCTGATTTTAATCAAACTTCACTTTGTGTAACGGATTTTATTAAAAATCTCCGTTATAAAATCATATGAATATCTGTCTAGTGGGAGCTTAAAGTCCTTTGAAAGTACCAGACTGGAAAATTTTAGAATTTCCATCTCTAGTTGTGATCTCCAATCCCTTCCATTAAACCACTACTCCCTTAAGGGATAATATGAAATCAAAATTTCACTGAATATGCATGCTATGAACTTGAAAAATTCCTGAAAGACACCCTGACAGAATAAGCGGTGCTGCTACCTAGACATAGCTTTTATCAGCAAAGGTGAAGGCTGCTGTAATGACTGATACATAGGTACCTCTGACTATTTCTTAATTGTTTTTAACAGTCGCTGCCAGGTGACATTCATATCTGTGACTATACAAATGGCATGCTATGTGGGAACAGAAAAATGACAGAATTTAAACTCATGTCTTTTTTATGTAAATTTTATGAGATTTCAGTTTCTCATGGCAGCACATCTTAAGGGTTCAGTCTTCTAGGATGTGTCAGTAGGCCTGCATTTTTGTGTAGATCACAACATAAAACCATTTTATTGGCACAAGATCCTTTTTTGACAGAGTCAGCATGAGGACCTGAGTGAAGATTGCGACAAGGCACAAATGACACAGTCTAAGGAACGGAGCAAGCTGGAATCCCAAGTACAGGCTCTGAAGGCTGAACTTGTACAGTTGCAGTCTGCACACAAGAAGTCTCTTAATTCTGTGAAGGTACGTCTGCGTAGCCTACATGCTTGTTGCCAGGAGCTGGCGTAGGTCAGTGTAGTGACTAGTGACAAGAATTTTCCTTGCCTTTTCTGATAATTTCTGCTTATTTCATTCTTTAGGAAAATCATAATTAAATTAAAGCACTATAATTTTAATCTTGACAACCTTTTAAGATGATATCATTCTATTTTATATAGTGTAACTATTTTAAATCTTACTGTTAATTAACTTGTGTCTTATATGAATGATTGAGATCTCAGTCTAACCATAAAATGAATTTGCAATTTTAATTTTATTTTTATGTCACATACTGGCCTGAAGGTGACCAACCTTTGGTCGAAACATGTAGCCATGTAATTTATATTAATAGAAATCAATAAATATTTGTGTTGATGGTAATTTAATACTCAATTATAGTCACGTACATGTGTTACACCCGGTCGCCGCACTATTGCCCTGGGGTCGACTCAGCCTCTAACAAAAATGATTACCAGGAATATTTCCTGGGGGGTAAAGGCGGCTGGTGCGTAGGACTGACAACCTTACCACCTTCATGTGCCGATTGTCTAGAAATCTGGGTGCTCAACCTCCTGGAACCCTAAGGGCCTGTCCAGGCCTGTAATGGGATTGCTTTACCTTTTACATGTGTTACACAGCCTGAACATTTCATCCTCCTCACATCAGGCAGAGAGTAAGAGTTGTGAAGAGCATTATTGAGTAATTCTCTCCAACTGCCTCTTATATCTTCCTAATGACTTCTAAATGTTCTGTTTAGCTGTCTGTTCCCAAACACAAACACCCTACGCGTCCTTTTCTTGCAGTGAGACATTTCAATGTTATGCCCATGTAAAACAATTACTTAAACTGTACTTTTGTATATTTTAAATTTTATGTTTTGGTGAGGACACAGAAAACTAGAACTGTGAACTGAATGGTAGGGTACAAATGTGAAATGGAAACCTGGGCATGGTTGAGAGGATAATACTAAAATAGATGATTGCCCAAATATAACCTCTTCCTAATGTAATCAAGAATATTGATTTCATTTGGTACTGTTTATCATAAAATAGTATGAAAATGATGATATGTACAGTCAGTGTCGTAAGATTTATTTTCCAGCATGGGTGTTTGTGACTTTGTTTTCATTAAGAAACCGAGACTGAATCTGAGATTTACCTAGCATTCCCAGTGGGTATGCGAGCCTCTTTCCTTAAGTACGACTCTTAAGTTTGCATGGAGCTTTACCTGCACACTGTCAGTATACATTTTTGACGTGAACGTAGGGGTAACTTTTCTGTACCCTTCTGAAGTACGTATTTTTCACACAAATTTCTTGTAGGGGAATTTTTGAGAGAAGAACCTGGAAGTCTGAATTTGTTAATAGACCTAGAACTGAAATGAGTACAGTGGTTTGCCAAGTAAGAAAGAGTGGATAGAACATAGATGCTGAGAAGGGCATTGGAGTTAATATTTAAATGAAAGAGACATGTGGGATAACCCAGAAATTTCAGCCAGAAACAGGAAGTTGTCAGTGACCAAGGAAATTACCGGCAAGAATTTGGAAAGGAAAAATTATGAGAAGATAACACAAGATGGAGTCTTTTCATCCATTTGCATGTATAGACTGGAAATGATGATAGAAGAAGGAAAAGGCAATGTATTTGTTGTGGGTATATGAATATTATTGCTTTGTACCAAGATCTTACTGTGCTGGGTTGTTTCTTATGTTGCAGTCAGAGTACACGAAATTAGAGGTGGAAAATGTACGTCTTGAGAAAGAACTCAGTGACCTACGAGAACAGACATCAAAGAATTCAAACAAAATAAACTTTCTGGAGAAAGAAAACATACAGCTGCAGAGAGAACTGGAAAAGGCGCTGGTATAGTATGATACTTCTGTTCATTTACTTTAGCTTTTGTAGTTTATGGTGTTTTTCTTTTCAGGCATTTTTTATGATGTAGACAAAAAGAATGCCTTATGTGGAGACCACATCTGTGACCTAGTATCGGTGGCTAAATTGTATGTCAGATTTTCATGCAACTTGGTATAGGAGGTGTGCAAAAAGTTGTTGAGTCAGCATGAGTTTGTGAAAATCAGCTTAATGGCAATCATCCTTTCCTTAAGGACATAAATGCACATCTATGCACTTCCCATATTTTTTAATCAATTTGAGTGAAATTTAGCATAGGAAAATGTTACCTAATGTTGTTGAGCACTTGTGAGTTTCATGAAAATCAGTGCAATAAAAGCCATACTGTACTTAATAGTGTAAATGAAATTTGCCCATATTTTCTACACTTGTCATGCAGTTTGGATAAAATTCAGTATAGGAGGTGTCTAGAAAAAATTATGAGTAAATGCAGGTTTTTTGAAAATTGGGTCATTGAAGGCCATATTTTACTTCACAACATAAATAAATTTCTATCTGTAGTTTCTGATTCTTGGATGAAATTCACTACAGGAGGTCTGCACATAATGGCGTTGAGCATTTATGAGTTTCATGAAAATCAGCTCAGAGAAGACCATCCTTTTCTTATAGGCATAAATTAAATTACATTTATGTACGGACACAGTGATGTTTGCATGCAAAATGTATGTGCAGTCCTGTACATGTACCTCCATCTGATGGTAACTTTTATGAGTACATGGCCTGCACCTTCAAACATTTACAGACGGACCCTGACTTACGTAGCTCTGACATACGTAGATCCGGACTTACCGTATAATCTCGAATCTAATGCGCACCCTTTTTACAGTTTTAGAGGGCTAAAAAATCAGATGCGTATTAGATT